>FIZR01026082.1:0-71220 GCA_900060175.1 Ferrisia virgata
TTTTTTTTTGTTGTTTTTTTTTTAAAAAAAAAAAAAAAAAAAAAAAAAAAAAAAAACTCGTCTACTCAATGAAAATAGCTCAGTCAGTTTTCTGTTTACAAGTAATAGTGCAAGTTGTAGAAGAGCGATGAATTAAATAAATTGGTACCTATATTTTACAATCAATATCATGGTATTCAATAATAAATCCCCGTGCTCGAATTTGGCAACGATTTTTTCTTGCTTTAACTTTAGCCGGTAAGTAAGTGTTTTGAAATTGTTTACTATTTCGAAACTAACAGTTATTACGCCCTAAGATTTGGTAAGTAAATACCTTTCTACTTTATAACTATGTAACTGTTTTTTTTTTCCTTTAAATTCCTTAAAGTACATGACCGTATTGATGGTAAAACATGCAAACTGCTTAGGTATCTACATGAAGCAAAAATACTGATAAGGATATAATGAACACAGCAGTCAACTTTTTTTTTTTTTTCTTTGAAATGGTAGCCTATCAATTATCAATTTTACGTAGATAGTTTTGGTAACAAGTAGAGGGAAATGATTTTAAACTAAAAAGAAAATACTAACTCGGTGAAAAAAACAAGAAATAGATATTGAAACACTTGTTTAAATTTCAACCCAATTTGTGAAATTTTTTCCCATCTTTATACATAGGTCTAAGTTTGAAGAAAATATCCTGCATTTTCTACCCATATTTGATAAAATTTTCCACCAAACTGGAATACTTTTTTTGGTTCAAGGAACATCAATCCTGGAAGAAGAAAAACGCAACCTGATACAAGCATAATAGTGTAGGCCTAGTCAATTTATAGTAAAAAAATACTCCCGTTAGCAATTTGACGATTGATTCTTAATCTGGAATTTATTTAGAAAAAAGTTAAAAAAAAGCATCGCTTTTTCAGCCTGATTTCCGCGACATATTACAATCATGAGAATTGATTTCTTAATCAGCATTGAGGGTAGGGAAGGCATGAATGGAGCTAAAAAGTTAAAACACCCAAAAAGCACATCAAGGTTCCTTACTGACTATATATACCTAATTTCAACGTCGTACGCGAATTGGGAGGGGAGTTATGCGAGGAACAAATATTAAAAATTAGAAAAATCGACCAAAGGCCCACATATTTAGGGCTGTGAGGGGCTGCAATGGCGCTGAAAAATCGAAACCTCAAAAAGGCACATATAGGGTCTGTATGGAATGTATATATCTAATTTCAAGTTCCTAGCTCAATTTGAAGGGGACTTAGGCGAGGAATAAACTCAGGAAATGTGAAAAACTGACCAAAAACCACATAGTTGGGGCTATGAGAGGGTGCAATGGAGCAGAGAAGTTGAGACCCAAAAAAAAGGTACATTCAAGGTCCATACTAAGTGCACATACCAAATTTCAACTCTTTAGCTCATTTTGGTGGGGGGATAGGAGAGGAACAGCCCTTATTCAAGGTCAAATAGGAGGAAACCACCATATCTCTCCTTCTAATTGCCTTTGGAGGTTGATTTTTGGATATGTTATAAAAGTTTTGATTCTCTTTCGATTGACTTAAAAAAGGGTCAATTTTTGCGTTTTTGACCCCTCAGCAACCCCTACCTACAATTGGGGTATAATTGAATTTTGACCCAAGTTCATCCCCAATTATATACATCCAATCCACCGCCAAGCTGGGCCGATTGACCAAATTGGAGCGATTTTGGTCAGTATCAAAAAGAGTAAATGACTTTAATGTTCGGCAAAAAAAATTACAAAAAAAAATAAATAAATAAAAATAAGTATCTGACATGGCCAAAACTTGTAGTCTTCTAAGACCCCAAAACGTATTTTGTTGGTATTTCCTCCTTCAACCACCGTTGGTCGATAGACTGTACTAAACTGGTTTCCATTAACAATATAACGTAGGACGTCAGGCTGAAAATAAGGCTTGTGCTATTTTTTCAGATCTTATCTCGAGGATCTACTACCTTTCTTAAAAATGTCCATATCTCCCCTTCTATCGATTCTAGAAAAATATTATTCGAATAAAAGTTTTTTCTTGAAGGCTTCTCTGTATTTTTGATAATTATAAAAATTCCATTTGGAGCAATCTTTGGGCCCCAAATTTCAAAAATCTACTGACATAAATAGCCGAAATTAAATTATTCTTTTTAATTATGAAAAATATCAAAGATAGCGCAAAATTTGTAATGAAAAAAAATGTTCAGATTAAAATTTTATACGTATAAAGTTTATCTGCATGCCCCACCCCTCGTTCCCCCAAAGGATCCACCCCTTTACTCATCTCAAAAATTGATTTTTGTAAGCAAAACGTTCGTGCACGGAATGAACATGTTAGAAAACTCCAAGTATAAGTTTTCAGGTGTCGAATTTTATCAGATCCCAGAGTGACAAGGTAAAAATTCTGAAAATGATTTCTCATCTACTATTCACTCACGTCAACCAATTTTTAACTATTTGCAGCCGTTCTACAGCTTCCAGTTTATTTTTCAACTTTTCTTTAGAATTTTCAAAACCATTATTTCGAATATTTTTGGAGACCACCCACCTCTCCAAATTTTTTTTTTAAATCCTAAAAATTGTACTCGTTGACTGTTTTGCACGTAGCGTCAATTTTAAGTCCTCATATACTTTTTATCACACTGATTTTTCAATTCGTTTGATTTTATTTGTTCATGCAGCAAAACCGTGCCAATACATGAGCTGCCGCCATTTTTGTTATCGAAAAGGTTTATCGTAGTGGTGGTGATATTTTTATGCTACGTCGTATCGCAGATTCTACGAAACCACATGAACGTCACCGTTATAGAAATGACATCGAATAAATCCATTATCCAAGGAAATTCTACTATTGTACAAGTGAGGAAACTAGCTAATCACGAGTTCGTAACTAATCATGAATCGAACAATCACCTTTGCTGAATTCATTTAGCCAGCCGAATACAATTGGGATTCTGTTAAAGTCACACTGGTGATGAATATTTTCTCGTATGGTGGTTTATTTGCATTTTTCGGAGGATATTTCGTGACTAAATTTGGAGGATCTGTTACTTGCTCCATATGCATGATAGTTTCAGGTATCATGACTCTGCTTCATCCGATGGCATTACAGATGGATTTCAATTTATTTTTGGCGTGTCGATTTGTTACAGGATTAGCTCAGGTTATTTTATTTGCAAAATACTATATAAATATGTATATATTTTAATATAAACGTACAGATAATGCTATCCACTTCCATTTGGTGATTCGAGATGAATTGAATTTTTTATTTTTTAACTACTTGAAAAAAATATTAAAAAAAAAAACTTAAATTATGCGCATTGAAAAAGCATGTAACCAATCAATGGTAAGGTAAAGGGGGCAACGAGACTAAAAAGTTGACACCACTGAAAGGCACTTTTAGGATTTATACTGAATTTATATATCAAATTTCAACTTCCTAGCTCAATTTGGAGGGGAGTCATGCGAGGAACAAACACAAAACATGAGAAACCCCGCCCAAAGAACCACATTTTTGGGACTGTAAGAGAGATAAATGGGTCTGAAAAGTCAGAACCTCCAAAATGCATATCTAAGGCACCTACTACATGTACATACTAATTTTTAAATCTCTAGATGAATTTGGTGGAGAGATAAAGGAGGAACAGCCCTTTTTCAAGGTCAATTATGGGGGAAAAACCTCATATCTCCCCTCCAAATTGACTTAGCAGGCTGATTTTTGAATATGTTATAAAACTTTGGATTGCCTATTGATTGACTAGAAAAAAAAAAACGATTTTTGCGATTTTAGATCCTCAATACCCCTCTCCCAAAATTTGACCAAACTGAATTTTGGCTGGAGGTCATCCCCACACCACAATATTAAATTTGTTATCAATTTAAGTGTATTTTCCAAATTTGATCGATTTTTGTCCGTAAAGAGCCGAGGAAAAAGTAAATGTAATTAATATACAGCCAGAAATGGTCGTAATGGTCTTTCAAGAACCCCTAAAACGAATTTTGTTGGTTACTTTACCTTCAAGTCCACTGCTAAAATCGCGTTTTGAGTAAATTTTTTTTATTCAAATTAAAAAAATTTTTAATAAAAAAAAATTGGTGATAAAAAATTTGCACGAATAGTCAATTTTAAAAGTGGACTTGATGGTACAACATTTTTGCAACAAATTTTCTTACACAGAAGTGTTACCTATCTCGATTCTTTGAAGAAACTACTAAAATTCCAACGAACACTGCTCTTTTAATAATTGAGGTAGGCAAAACTAGTATATTGATAATTTGATTGAAAAATGTGAGCGGAATCGTGAGGTACTAATATGCTAAATTTCGGGCATGACGTCATGTTTCAGGCCCATGTCACCTATGACAGGCTATAGTTCAATTTGGAGGGGATATTAACGAGGGATAAAATCAAAATACGACAGAAGCCAACTTTGGTCAAATCGAAAAATGGAGTTGAATAATTGGACTCTCTCCCTATCTCCCATTCAAGACACGTCTACAGCACCTTTTACATTTATATGCTAAATTTCAAACACCTAGATTAACTACGAAGGGGAGCAGTCAATGTGAGTAATCAATTTTTTCAAGGTCAAAAGGGGAAATCCCTTCATATCATCTTTCCTTTACCCCCTTCAATTGACATCGAGGACTGATTTTCGTAAACAATATACAATTCTTTACTCTCAATCGATCGACTCGAAAGGGAATAAGTTTTTGTAATTGTTGAATTTTCTGTACTTTGAGCCACAGTCATAACCAGTCCTGTGTATGAATGATTTTACTCTTAAGTAAGAGGGGTGATAGGATGGGTGCAGGGCATGTGAGTCACCCAAAAATATGGCTCCGACCTGACTCCAAGAGGGAACTTTCCAAGATTTGAAATTGACTCCGGAGTCAAAGGGAAGTTGGAGTCAACCTCAGACTTTCACTCTTGACTCCACTTGGACTCCGGAGTCAACTTCAGATCTTAACTTCGACTCCGTAGTCAATTAGTGACCTTGACTCCTGACTCCGAAGTAACAGAAGATTCGAAATCAAAAGGCAGAATCGTTTTGACTTCAACTCCCAGAGTTTCGAATATACGTGGAAGAAAACACAAGAAGTGAAAAATCACCTGTTTTGGGATTTTTAAATTATAGTTCGCGTTAATTTGTATTAAGATTGACCTTTCGACTGATTGACTTCTATAAATCTGAAGCCAAAATCGACATCCTGATAATGGCCCATAGCCAAAAAACCCTCGTTAGTTGGAGTCAAACCCCACTACCACCGCGGAGTCAAAATTAAATCCCAATGTAGAATCAATGACTCTGATTCCACGTTGACTCCGGAGTCAACTTCAGGTCTTGACTGCGACTCCAGAGTCAACATTAGATTTTGACTCCAACTCCACTTTGACTTCAGAGTCAATCTGTGACATTGACTCTTGATTCCGGCTTGACTTTGGAGTAATTGATGATTCGAAATCAAAAGGAAATCGTTTTGACTTCAACTCCCAAAGTGAATAACATGTCTTAAAGAAAACACATAGAGTGAAAAATAACTTTTTTGAACTTTTTAAATTTTAGTTCATGTTGATGTGTATTAAAATTGACCTTTCGACTGACTGATTTCCATAAATCCGGAACCGAAATCGACATCCTGATAACGACCAAAAGCTAAAAGTAAACCTAGTTGGAGTCAAAAATCAAAACTGACAACCACTGCAGAGTCAATGACTCCAACTCCATATTGCCTTTGGAGTCAACTTCAGATCTTAACTCTGATTCCACTTTGACTTCGAGCCAACTTCAGATCTTGACTCCAACCCCATTTTGACTCCAGAGTCAAACTGACTCCGGAGTCAAAAGGAAGTCTTTTTGCTTCCGATTCACAGAGTGACTCACGTACCTTGGAGAGGTGAAAAAACTCAAAAAATTGATACTTTTTGACATGCCTAAAAGTGGTCTTAATGGTGTTCTAGGATCCCAAAACATATCAGTCCCGAATCGTCAAATAGGAAGACTTGACTGAAGGGGCAAAATCAACGATTACCACAAATTCTTCTTATTTTTCAGACAATTTTTTACATAAGCGCCCTAGACATATATTCGCAATGGTTCCCATTAAAGGAAAGGTCCAAACTGGTATCATTCAGTTTCAACGGATCAAACGCTGGTGTAGCCTGCGCCTACATTATTAGCGGATATGTATCACAGAGATGGAGTTGGCAGACAGTATTTTATACCACAGGTGATCTTATGTGTATGAGTGGTGGTATGACTAAGATCCAAGTGTGCATAATTATGTGAATTATGTTTCGAGGTGTACTCGCAATGATCATGTCGGTAATTTGTTACATTACTGTGAGGAATAAACCGTGTCAAGATAGACGAATTTCAAGAACAGAACTGGATTACATACTCGAGGGGACCAACTCTAACAAAACGGGCCGAGTAATTATAACTTATACGCGTACAAGTATTAATAGAACGAGTATTATAAAATGTCGCTCACTTTGATAGGCCAGAATACCTTATAAACATATTCTAACATCAGGACCAGTTTGGGCCCTGTGTTGTTTAACCTTCACCTACATGTGGATAGCCACAAATGTAGGGGTAACACTGCCATTATATGTGAAAGGTGAGAACTGCAGGTCCTCTAGATTTTTTTTAGCAACTATTTAATTACTAATAGGATATACTTCTGTTCATTTTAATGCAGATTTGACTGACATGAATACATATCAAATAGGATTAGCATCTTCAATTCCAAGTATCGTTTACACGCTCATATTTCCAGTTGCTGGAATAATGATGGATTATTACAATAATCATAAAAGTATATCATTAACTAAGGTAGGTGTCCAAAATGTCTAATGAATGGTTGACAAATCTTAAAATTTGTATACAATAGAATTCCATCTAAGTTGAATTAGTAACCTATCACGAAAATTGAAGGAACAAATGATGTTTTTATGCAGGAAAAATAGGCTAAAAATGAATTCTAAAGCATGGGAACGAATATCAAGGGTAAAAATAAACAACTTTTGTCATGTTTGTTTTTGGCCCAACTTCGAAATTGAAGGGGCTACTGATGCATATTGAATAAAATTAATTCACTTCAAAAAATTAATAATTGAAATAAATAGTACATTAAAAATAGTACAAATTTTATCATATTCATTTTTTACCTAGAATTAAAAATGAATGAGCTACAATACTAAATTTTCCTGTAGCTCCTTCAATTCTAATGCTAGACAAAAACTAAACAGAACTAAATTTATTCAGATTTTGATGTACTATTAATTTTTATAATTACTTTTTCTTTCTAGGAATTATTTTATTCAACCTGCAGCAATAGTCCATTCAGTTTGCAGTTAGGCCAAAAATGTACATCACAATATTTGCTTAGTTTTTCACCGAGCACTCGCATTCAAACTTGAAATTTGATTTAGAATCAGGATGTTCTCATTCACTGAAGAACCTTTTTAATCAGGAGCTATGCAACACATATTTCATTTATGTACATATATTTGCCGGCCTTTGGATTGAAGGGGCAAAGATATGACTGCTTTTAAAAAAATGTTTTCTGCAGATAAGCGCATCTCATTTACCTATTTCTACCTCAACGACCATAACAGGTAGGAAGTTCGGATTTGGCCCCTTGGAAGAAGATTTTGAATAGTTTTGAACCCACCACTCCATCTTCAATTAATCTGAGCATAGATTTTTGAAAATTTCATTCGTGATGTTATACTTATAGCTTGGTTTTCTTCTTATTCAGCTGGTAATAAATTTGTATACATCAAAAATGAAGGAGTGGGCCAACGCCATTGAAAACAGCATATTTTTTTCATTCCGAATTAAACATTATATTGATAGATCAAGGGGTTGGTCATATTTTTAGCCTAATTTTCTACGCCATATTGTCATTGAAAACCAGCTATTACAGTCAATTAACCAACGAAGGATGAGGGTGGGGGATATCAATAAAATCCATTTTGGAGTCCTAGAAGAACATTAAGACGATTTTAAGCCTCTTCGGATATTAATTTTTATTATTTTATTTTCTCGAACATTAGAATCATTTACTCCATTCGATACTGACCAAAATCGCTCCAATGCGGTCAATCGGCTCAGTTCGACGTCGGATTAGATATATGTGAGTGCGGATGACCTTGGGTGAAAAATTCAGTTTTGCCTCATTTTGGGGGAGGAGTTGCTGAGGGGCCAAAACACATAAATTGTTTATTTTCGAGCCAATCGATAGTGAATCTAAAGTTGCATAACATATCCAAAAATCAACCTCCTGGGTTAATTAGGAGGGGAGATATGAGGATTTTACTCCTTTTTTGACCTTGAAAATAGACTGTTCCTCCCCATCTCCTCTAAACAAAGTAAGAATATGTTTTTTGGGGGTCTGTACTTTTTAGCCTCATTGAACCCTTCCTACCCACAATGCTGATTAGGAAAAAAGCATCATCTTAAAAAATTGCCATACCAAAAAATTTTACATAAAATTTTCTTGCCAACAGGCTAAACTCGAACTGCCTATCCATTATGGTTTTCAAGGGAGAGATGCCAATAGTAAAATGTGTGTTACAAATAATTTGCATAATTTTTTTTTCTAAAGAGCATTTATGTGCTCCTTCTATCCAGTGACCAGACAAGTATGTATACTTGGACCAAATATGTGTGGTATACTTTCTTGCCAGAGAGGCTACCTGATTAAAAGGAACACTCTGCATATTACCTCTTGACTAATTTGGTATTGCGAATTTTTTGCTATTTTACAGATGCATAAAATACTAATATTTATCGCGTTCCTGTCGTCGAGTATATTCTTCACAGCGAGCACATTTCTATCAAATTTTAGCATAATTTTAGGGTTCTTTGTTTTCATTGATGCGCTGATGTCAACGTCGCCTCTAATCATAGAGTAAGTTCTCTCTTTAAAACGAAAAAAATTAATTTAATTAACTATAATCAATTTCTCGATGACCTGGTTGTCTTTATTTTTACTTTTCATCAGGATCAGCGCGGTCAACTTGTCGCCTCAATATTCCAGTATTATAAGCAGTTTATCGATATTTTTCTTATCCGTAAGCGCCATTGTTGCGTCAACTATTACAGGATTTGTGATCTCAGATCATGTAAGATTTTTCTCTTGATTATTTTTTCAACTTTTGATGAAAATACATGTCGAAGTTGAACTTGATAATCAAAGAACAAATCCTAACGCAAAATATGTATTTTTCAGAGTGACACAGAATGGAATCAGTGTTATTATTTGACCTCGATAATTTCAATACTCGGTATGACAACGTTTATAGTATTTGGTTCGAGCGAAGCCCAAAAATGGTCTTCGCCATCGACCGATAATACTGATACCAATGTACAAATGAAATGAAATACGTTTTATAAATAATATTTCAAAAAGTTGCGTTCGTTTTTCCTTTATAAACACAAGTTTTCCAAGCTGCGTTAATAAAGAAGTCCTAATAGAATAAAACACGCCCAATTTGCTTTCACTTTTCTCATGTTTCAATGACAGTCACACGTAAGGGTGATTCTTGAATAAGCACGTCAATTAATTTTCAACTTCCGAAGATTGAACATATTAATCTAGGAACAGATATTTTTCATCGTTATCACCCTTTTTCACACCACATCGTTGAGTGTTTGAACGGTTTGAACATTTACTAGAGACGATCACAAGTCAAAAATTCGTTCAATCTACACCCCATATCGTTGGCTCAACTAACGAAACAGGAATTTCGTTGAAAAAAAATTCAAAACTCTGGACTATGTAATCGATTACATATTTTATACAGGCCACTTGTAAATAAATATACGAGAGATTCATTTTTCAATACACGACGACACGAGCAATACACCTTTGAATTATTCAGCTTTACAGATTACTTTCATTTGAATCCATTTTGGATGGCTTTTTGGTATCCGTAGTGGAAGAGGTGTAATTAGCCCAATGTTGTAGTTTACCAGAGCCAAATTTCAAGCACAACAATGCCACAATAATATACTGTACGCTGAATATAAAGAAACAGGTACTCCATTGTAATCGACTCTATAAAATAAGAAGAAATCGGATGTAAGATGGAGTAAGAAGTCAATTTCAATTAGTTTTTGCGATTAAAAATATTTTAAAAATAAACAATCATTTCAACTTCTTTAAAAATGCAAATTAGCATAAATGTGCTCCTGCAATGTTCAAATAGGCAAATTATTTCACGCGAATGCAACTTGAGTTGCTAAATTTGTAATATGAAGGAGTTCCTATTGTGATAGAACACCCTACACTACACGCATTTCATAAGATTTCGAATTGAAAAAATTTCAGCCGGAACAGAACCCTCATACCTCCCCCCTCCCCAATAAAATTCATAACTATTTCAAAAACTCTCAAAAACCTGATTGGCCCAAATTTAATTCTATTCCAATGACTGTATGCAAGGTGCTTATTGAGAGCTTGTCAGGACTTAGAATTTAAATATAACCAGATACCACCCAAAAAAACCATATCAGCTGAAAAAGTTGCCAATGTAGAACATTGACAGGACTAGAATGCTGCTCTTGGGAAATCAAGTTGCAAAATGGAGCAATTCTCATCATCTTAATTATCAGCCCAACTTCAAAATTGAAGGGGCTATTGGTACATGTTGAATGAAAAAATCTCCTCCCTATAAATTGATAATACAAATGGAGAGTACATTGAAAATTGAACAGATTTCGTTTCACTAATTTTTTGCTTAACGTTGAAAATGAAGGTGCTACAAGCACATCGCACATCAAAAACCATTCGATACGATATAATATTTTCTTTTGGCTCCTTCAATTTTCATGCTAAGCAAAATCTGTGCAGAGCAAACTTATATTTTTTAAAAGGATTTTTTTCTATTCAACATGCAGCATTAAACTCGTGCAATTTCGAACTTGGGCTCCAACTAATATGCAGAATTTTCACCAAATCTACATGCAAAATTTTAGACGCTAAGAAATTCTGACCCCATTTCACCAGCCCTAAAATTACCTTTTTTATGCACAAAAACCTTTACCTCAGATTTAAAATCAAAACCATCGAAAACTTTCATTTTCCTTCATGAAATTTTGTATAATGCTTTTTTTAGCTTGATTTTCTATATCATATTGTCAGTGAAAACCAGCCTATTGTGATGTATCAACCTACAGCGGATGAAGGGGGGTATTAAGAAAATCTGTTTTGGGATCCTAGAATACGATTACGATCATATATCTTAAATATTTCTTTTAATTCAAATTTTTATTTAATTTTTACAATTTTCTACTTCTATTTTTTCTCTCAAAACTAAAAATCATTTACTGAGCTCGATACCGACCAAAAACGATCAAATTTTGACAACAGACTTGGATTGGCAACGGATTTTATATTTTTCAATAAAAATGACCTTCGATCAAAATTCAATTATAGACAAATTTAGGGGAAGGGCTGATAAAGGGATAAAATGGAACAAAATTGTTCGTCTGTAAACCAATCGAAATAGAATCAAAAGTTGCGATACATATCGAAAAATCAGCCTCCCAGGTCAATTAGGAGAGGACATATGAGAGTATTCCTTCTTTTTAGCCTTGAAAAAAGGCTCTTCTTCCTCTATCTCCCCTTCAAATTAAACTAGGAAGTTGACATTTGATACATCAACTTCATAGGAGGCATAAATGTATCTTTTGGAGGTTCCAAATTTTCAGACCCATTGTGCCTCCTTACAGCCCAGAAATGTGATTTTTTGAGTGGGTTAATTGAGCTGGGAGTTTGAAATTTGGTATGCATGTTTAGCATGGATCCCAAATGGGTCTTTTGGGGGATCCTTCTTTTCAACCTCATTGCATCCCCCTCAACGTCTAAAAATGAAATTTTTAAGTCGGTTTTTCTTATTTTTTGAGTTTGTACTTCGCATATCTCTCCTCCAAATTGTGCTGGAAAGTTGAAATTTGGAACGTGGATCACTCACAGCGGAGGCACAAAGCATAGCTCTTTCATGGCTAAAAATTGTCTTGATGGTCTTCTAGGACCCCAAAACGGATTCTGTTGATATCCCCCCCTCTCATCCACTGTTTGTCGATAGACTGTAATAGTCTGGTTTTCATTGAAAATATAACATAGAAAATCAGGCTAATAAGAAAGAAAATAAGTATCTATTATGCTTATAGACGGTCTCATAGATTATCTAGATAAGTGTGGAACGAGTTTAGCTGATCAACCCAACCCTCTTTTCTCTACCGTATTCAACCCAATTACTTGGACGATAACAAGTTGGTTTCCTTCAGTAACAAATAATTATTTCACCAAATTCTGTTCCTTAAAATACTCACTCTGGACTTGACAATGAGTCCAATAATGGTAGGAGTCAAAATACTGGATACAGTATACCCTGAAGTGGCCACTGCATTCATAAAAGCTGCATATCGAGGAGCCAAATCCAACACCAAGACTCTACATAGTAGGTACAAAAACACATCGTTATAAATCTCGAATCTCGCAAATAAAAAAATTTAGTAAAAATTACAAGACCACTTACTGAATTTCCAATACCAAAAAAGTAATGAAAAACGAAAACAAACACATGCAAATAATACAAACGATGAAGTTGGGCCATACACCAGCCATTAAGTACGTGGCAGATCCCATGCATAAACCAATACTGGCGAATAATTTATGAGTCTGTGAGAAAACCACATCAACGAACAAATTATTAATCGGTCGACATGTAAGATTGGTTGGTGTAGATATGACTCAAAATATGACTTACTTTGGTTATTGAGAGTATATTACGCGACCTTAAGTAATCGAAAATGTAACCCGTTAAGGGCATAGAGATAATCGAACCAACTTGAGGAATCACTGATATATATCCGATTGTCTCGATATCTATATCATTTGTATCTGAGGAGAATCTCGTATTAAAATAGGAGTCACCATTTAAGGATTTTCTCACAATCGCCATACGCACCTTTGATATATTGAGGCAGATACATCATCGTAAATGTGAGCCCAACTCCGGTCATGAATTTACACAGAATACAAATCCAAAATGGTACACAAGTTAGGATATCTTTCCAAGGATATTCTAATTTGGTATTATCATGCATTTGACTATGAAGTTCTTTTCTAATGTACGATCTTTCCGTCTCCGTTATCCATTTATCATCTTGAGGATCGTTTTTCACCACCATGAACCATACACAGGTCCATATAAAAAGGACCACACCTACGTCGAAACTTCAATCAAGATCAACGAACAGATACGAATGAACTTGAGGAAATTTTAATGTCTCACCAGTGACATAGAACAACATGGCCCATCCAAATTCATGAAGGATCCATCCAGATGCCACGAAAGATGCTACAGGACCACCGTAAATACCAATTACGCTGATGGAGATTATTTTAGCACGTTCGTTGGGCGGCGCCCATCTGGACCATATTTGAGATACTGCGGCGTATGTGAACGCCTAAAAAAAATTATTTTTCAAACTGATTCTCGTAAAATACTTATATTGTAGTTTCGTTGATTTTGGAATAAATTGTTGAAACTCCCAACAAGGACCATTTAAGAACCTTACTGAATCCACATGCAGTTTCAGTTCGCTACCTCGGTTTGAAGCGAAGATAAATGAGGCACAAACAGGAAAAACAGGAGGTATTTAGGTGTTACGATTAGTGCTGAAAAGTTTCAGGCTCCTAAAAGGTCTATTTGGTACCAAATTTACATGCCAAATTACAATCTTCTGACTCAATTTAAAAGAGAGATGTGCCCAACACGAACTCAAAAAACAACCAAAACTGGACCTAATCTAACTGAAATCTACTTTCTTGGAGCTGTAAGGAGCTGCAATAGGACCTCTGAAAGCCAGGGTGAAGGAAGGTGTACCTATATGCTTTTGATACTGAAACATCAAGATGCCCTTCTGCAGGTCACAGCGAAAAGGGGATCATAGAAAATTTCTGTAAATAGTTACTCACTTAATTCCCACCAGAGAGCGCTGATACATGGCACTAAAAATTACTTTTTTTTAGCTTTCAAAATAGATATCACATGCAACACTTTTTTTGAAATTTTTCCTGCAATCTGATTGGTTTAGATTTTCATAAGCTATGACGGCGATCATACTGATCAGCTGATGTGAAATCACATGGTTTACAGTTGTTGTTGTTGTTGTTGGCGTTTTCATTTGTTGATAAAAATAATATCATCGTCAAGATCAGTTGAAGACATCCAATCAAAATGCACAAAAAATTTTCCGCGTCAAGTATTAGTGCTCTCTAGCGGAATAAATGTCAGTAACTATTTACCAAATTCCCTCACGTCTAAGGTCACCAGTAAGGCATCTCGGCGTTTCAGTGTCTATATTACAAGCCAAATTTTTGTCCTTTAACTGAAAGGGGGAAGGTAGCGAGTGATTTGAGAAAACTGCTTTTTTTTTTCAAGTCAAGTAAAAGGAAAATTCCATACTCTCCCACTACACCCCCCCTCCCATGATATACTTAGCTGATTTTTGGATAATGTTAGGCAACTTTTAAACATCTATCAGATGCCTCAAAATTCACAATTTCTTCGATTTTTTGCTCTTCAGCGTGCCCTCCCCTTGCTGCATACTTTCCCCAAATTTTAAACACAATTGAATTTTGATTCAGAGCCCCCCTCCCCCTGCACACTCGATTTCAGAATAAATGACCGGTGCGTTTAATTCTTTGCTAGTTCAAGCGTTGCGTGTTTAAAAAATTGAATGGAAAGCACGTGTTTTGATTTGAGATTTTCATAGTATAATTTAAAGCGGCTTTCCCCCGTTTTTGACACATTGACACTGGTTCAGTTATCACAAATTCCCAAAAAATTGAAGTTACAAAAAAATTTTCAAATAAAAGTTATAGAACATTAAACACTAATTATCTTTCATCCCATAACTTTTTCTATGCCTAACACCTAAAAGAAGTTATACCTTTAAGAAGTGAGGAGATGCTTGACTTTCTCAAGTTAATGGCATCTTTCTATTGCCCGATAGAAAAAAAAAATTACGGTCAAGAAGTGATTTATTTTCGATGTTCTGAAAACTATACATGAATTTTTTTTCGAATCGCTTTTATTTATTTAACTTGTCCGAAACTGGACGTAAAAAACGGAAATTAAATTATTAAAAATTTCAAAATTTCAAAAAGGTGAGATGTAAAACAAGTTTGGAATGTAGGTTAAGGAGCGTTAAAATGAGTTTTTTTAGAATTTTTTTTCTACTCAGTAGTACAAAAGAACATGATGAACTACCGTCCACCTTCGGGTGAATGAAAATTTGTCTCGATGGGTGCTCTTAATCTAAGTATCACACCATGAAAATTTAAATTTCTGGTTTCAGTTTAAATCCCACATCATAAATTCAAAGTTGAACAATTTTTTAAAATGCAATTCAATTTTTTTTTCAAAAATAACATTTTTTTTTAGCAAAACAAAAGAAAAAAGTAACGTGTATTTGATGAGATTCGCAAACATTGAAGGGGTTACAGGTCACAAAAGCTTCAAATTTCACATATTTGATGTAATGTCAAAAATGAGCAATTTAATAATTTTGATCCAATTATCAATCCAAGTAATAGACCATAAAGAGAAAAATTTTTTCAATAAATTTTGTCACATAGAAATTTTGCCTATCTTCACTATTGAAGGGCCAGAATTCGTTTGAATGTTACGAACCCCTTCAAATAATCAAGATAGGCAAATTTTATACATCACCAAAAATCTTTTAAAAATTACCCTCTACAAGGTTCACTATTCAAAGCCACAATTTTAGTAAATTTTTATTTCTCAAAATTCGTTACCGCACAATCATCCTTTGTGTAAAATTTAGCGAGCGAAAAATTTGCCCAAACCGCGGATTTGAATAGTGGACCTTGTAGAGGGCAATTTTTGCAACCTTATTTTTTTGCATTGTTAGAGGTGTAAAAAATTTGGTGGTAGGTCTGCATTAAAACAAGGTATTAACTAAGGTCAAATAGTGAATCTGACTTCAGTATCAAATTCAGGGTGTTCGATTTTTGGGAAAACGCCGCCAACATTATGAATCTAGGTAATGGCACAAATTTGAGATAGGGGGTGCCCCTGGCTTCCAAAACGGGTCCACGAAATTTCGGTACGACTTTCCTTCGATTTTATATCGACAAATATGGTAAATATAAAAAATTTTAAAACTCTTCCATAATAATTGGTTAATTGCTATCAATATGGAAATTGCTGCCCTGCTGAAAATTGACTTTTTTGAACCAAATTACAATTTTTTTTCATGTTGAAAGTGGTTCAAATGATCAGAAGAGAGAGTGTTTTTTGACTAATTCAGGCACACTGAGTACGAATCCGATGTTTATTTTTCGTTCAAACTTCTCGTTCCTATTGCAACCCTTCACCCCGCAAGCGCCCATGCCCATAATTTTGTAATTATGTCCCCCAGCCAAAATTTTAATGACCAAAACTGATATGAAATTTCACGCTGAACAACTTTACTTCTATTCATTTTTAGCGTATTACCCATTATTTCTGAGTAAAACGCATTTTTGAGCAATTTTCAAGTTTTTGACAAACGGCCCAAATCTCGAAAACAAATGGGAAAAATTTGTTAAACATTATAGTCATCAAAACACATGCTTGAGCGGAAAAAAAATGTTATGTACCACTCCCCCCTCCTTAGGGCCCCGCAGCTGCTGCAATTAAAAGTTTTCTTTTGTTAATGTCTCCTCCCCTTTAAGGTGTGAAATTTTGTAAAAATTCATATTGACAGACCCATGATCCCTCTAAACATTTTGATAAAAATCACAGTTTTTCCTAAAATGCGCCCGAATAGAGAATTCTCACCTCCCCCCAATACGTTTTTTCAATATTCTGGACGAGGGGAGATAGGATGGGGAAATTTTTTTGGTCCCAAGTTTTTATCCAGGAACGCCCAATAATGCTTCATGAAAATTTTGAAACTGTAAGATGAAGGGCATTTCGATACAGGTACTTATCGAGGAATCTCTTTTTTATCTACAAGGACCTCCATTCAGATTGATGATTGGATTGAAATTTTGAAATCGTTCATTTGTTATATATTTAAACTCTTGTGTAGTATTACTTGGGGGAAATGATAAATTCTGTTGATCACCTCCTCCTCTCACCATCACTTAGGCAGATCGATACTAGATAAGTAAGTAAGTATGTACCTCAAAAAGACCAGTCAGCGCATTACCAAACACGAACAGGTAAAAGTTGACACGAAGGAAGAATGGTAAACAAACAGTAACCAAGCCTGTGGATAGTATTCCCAATGTGTACAACGTACTGCCTCCAATTCGGCCCGCAAATGCTCCTCCGATCGGTGCAAAAAACCGACCATACGCCAACGAACTAATCACCGTAGCTCTTTCGACCGAAGTCCAATTGAAATCTGCTGGCTGCTAAGAGAATTCGACTATTTACCATGAAACAAAACCAGGTCATCGAATCGATATCGTAATCAACATCGGATACTTACAATTATGACGGTGCCATTTTGGGTGGTAATACTTTTAGGCGATGTCATCGCCACAACCGCCATCCCTATGTTGGTATGTAGTCCGAAAAATATCACGTAACCGATAAACACCATAAATACAATTAGGTACCTCTTCGGGAACCTCGACAGTATATTTTTCACAGACATTATCGGTGTATAATTGTGCTACCCAAACTAATACTCATCACATCGTTTTCTAATCAGCTCCGCACAATAACTACCGAGTAAACTAACCTGTTTAGTTCGTTGTTACGCTGACGTCGGTCGGCGTCGCGAATACGAATAATGGCTAAATACACCGATAACATCTTCATTTATCAATAGTCTCATTAATTTATTAATTATTTTTTTATATGTAGTATAGCTGCTTTGTAGGTGCTAAATTTCAAGAACCAGCTTCGATTTTTTTTTTTAAACGTTCACGTGAAGCAATATAAACACATATAATCATAATTAATAACATAAAACAGCAACTTTCGATCCGACCATTGGAGAGTTTGGTAAGCATGTCTGCGTGATGCGGATCAATGTTAAGCCCTGTAATTTCGATAACACCATGTTCATACGAGTAGTGTATTTCGATCATCCACGCTAATCCCTTTACGGTCAGAAAAAAAATTCAAAAAAATCCCCAAAATTTTTAAGACGTCGAATTTAAAAAAAATCTTATACGAAAAGGTGTAACCTTAGGATTCGAGAAAAAAATTTCTAAGATTTTTCTATTATTATTATTTCGTTCTATTTTCGTCGTTTCGGCGCAGCAACAAAAATAACGAATTACGTACACAAACACGTAGGTACTATTTGCATAAAGCATATCTACTCGTTCACTGTTATTATCTTTAAGCTCGGGTTTTATCGGTCTTCCTCGAAGAGACGTCATAAAAATTCCATATTATGTAATCTTCTCAACACGACTGTTGCGCTGGCAGCATTTTGATAAATTGCGAAACAACACGGTCCAATATGATCGTACCAAAGAATATAATTCTATTCTTAATCATTAGTAAGATTTTAAGGATGCGTTGTTGTTGGGGTTTTTTCATGCGTGCTACTTATTTCGGATTTTTGCGGCGAATAATTGGCCCAAGGTTGCAACTCGACCGATGCGAATTTCAAATACAATAAACCAGCGGTGGCGAACAGAACGCTAAATACAATGAAACAAAAGCTCCATTGAAGCTGGCTCTGAAATAAGGATAATGAATCGTTATGTTATTAGCTTGGAAAAGTGTTCGATGGACGATAGGTACGTATGTATTGGGGCGTTCAACATTAAGTTTTTCTAGAAAATTGACAAGGGAGGGGGAAGGGAAATAGAGATGAAAAAAGTTACAAAATTACGTCAAATGAACGTGGAAAAAAATTGGGGTTTCTAACTTGCCCCCCATCGGATCAAAATTACAAATTCTACATACAAATAAATAAATAAATACAAAAAAAAAGGCATCGTTTCGCCTTACGTTTTTAGGCTAATTTTCGTGACATAATACAAGCATGAGAATTAATTTCCTAATCGGCATTGTGGGTAGGAAGGGTTTAATGGAGCTAGAAAGTCGAGACCCCCAAAAGGCACATCTAGGACACCTACTAAATGTACATACATAATTTCAAGTTCCTAGTCTGGGGAGTTATGCGAAGAACAAACCCAAAAAATACGAAAAAACCCACATTTTTGAGGCTAGGAGGGGGTGAAGTGGGGCCGAAAAGTCGAGGCCCCAAAAGGAACATCTAACGTCCTACTAAACGTACATATCTAATTTCACGTTCCTAGTTCAATTTGGAGAGAGTTATGTGAGGAATAAACTCAAAAAATGAGAAAAATGAGAAAAATTGATGAAAAAACCACTTTTTTATGGGTGTGAGGGGGTGTAATAGAGCTAAACAGAAGTTACAACCCCCAAAAGGCACGTCTTGGGCCCCTAACTGAATGTACATACCAAATTCCAACTTTCTAACTCAATGTGGTGGGGAAATAGAGGAGGAAGAGCCCTTTTTTAGGGTCAAAAAGTGGGAAAACCTCCATATCCCCCCTCCTAATTGACTTGAGTGTTTAATTTTTGGATATGCTATACAACACTTGATTTTCTATCAATTAGCTTAAAAAGGGGCAATTTTTGTGCTTTGACCCCTCAGCACCCCCACTCTCAAAATGGGGCAGAACTGAATTTTGAGCCAAATTCATCTCCACTCACATATATCTAAACCACCGTCAATCTGAGCCGATTGACTTAATTGGAGCGATTTTGGTCAGTATCGAGCGGGGTAAAGGATTTTAACGTTTGAGGAAAAAAAATAAAAATAAATATCTGACATGGCTAAAAAATGTCTTACTGGTGTTCTAGGATCCCAAAACGTATTTTGTTGATTATTCCCCCCTCCCCCCTCATCTGAGTTGGTTGGGGGTTTTTGCAGATACTAAGACATAGAAAATCATGCTAAAAAAAAATTCAGCCTAATTTTCGCGACTACCATGAGAATTGAAAAAAAGCATCGCTTTGAATTGCTTTCTTCCTAATCAGCATTGAGGATAAAAAGAGCTCAATGGGGCTAAATAGTCAAGAAACCTCAAAAGGTACACCTAATGTCCTTAATCAGGGTATATGTCTAATTTGAACATTCTAGCCCAATTTGGAGGGGAGTTATGCGAGGAACAAACATTGGAAATTAGAAAAAACGACCAGAAAACCACAAATTCAGGACTGTAAGGGGGTGCAATGGAGCTGAAAAGTTGAGACCCACAAAACGCACATCTAGGGTCTCTACTGTATGCACATGCCAAATTTCAGCTTCCTAGCTGAATTGGGAGGAGAATTATGCGAGGAACAAAATCAAAAAATGAGAAAACCTGATCAAAAAACCACATTTCCTGGCCTGTGAGGAAGTGCAATAGTGTTGTAAAGTCGGGACTCCCAAAAGGCAAATTCAGGACCCTTACTGAATGTAGATACCAAATTTCATCTTCATAGCTCATTTTGATAGGGAGACAGGGTAGGAACAGCCCTTTTTCAAGGTAAGAAATGGGGAAAAGCCTCATATCTCCCCTCCTAATTGCCCCAGAAGGTTGATGTTTGGATATATTGTACAACTTTGATTTTCTATCAATGGGCTTAAAAAGGGGCAATTTTTGCGATTTCGACCTCTCAGCACCCCTTCCCCCAAATTGGGGCAAAACTGAATTCTGAACCAAGGTCATCCCCACTCATATATATGTAATCCACCGCCAAATTGAGCCGATTGACCGAAATTTATTTTGGCCAGGAAAAAGAGTATGGAGGGGCTAAAAAAGTTAAAACTCCCAAAAATCGCATAAAAATGAGTACCAACTGACTATAGTAGGTCAAATTTTGACCTTTCAAGTCCATTTGGATTCTAGACAAAAAACGAAGATATTTCAAGGTGAAAATTAGGGACCCCCCCTCCCCCATCTTTTCCAGTTCTCCTGCAATCCCTCCAGGAAGTAGAATTCTTAACTAATCACCTTCAATTTACTATCAATTGATTGAAAAAACCAACATTTTTTGAAATTACTAACACAACGCGCTGAATTTCAATCTAAGCTCATTGCCAATTTTATACCTTCATTTCGTCACCAAACCGAGCATAATCACCAGTTAAGAGCAAATTTCAACGGTACGAAGGCGGGCAAAAAAATTCTAAATTCCAGGGGGAAAAATCTTAATAGAATTAGTTGGATTTTGAAAACAATTTTGCCCATACCCCACCCCTCTTGGTTGCACCGAGCAATGAATTCTTGGAAAATTAAACTAAAATTAGCTGACTTTCAGGCATATGTAAAAATAGTAAATATGTCACAATTTACAAAAGGAATGAAAATCAATCGTGAAAAATACTCACATGAGATGTGACAACGAATCCAACGCCAATTGGAGTCAAAATACTGGAAACTGTAAAGAACGAATTGGCAATAGAATTCATAAATGCGGCATATCTGGGAGCCAAGTCAAGAACCAGGACCCTACAGCAGGCCATCAATCCAACAACCGACCAGAAATCAGCAACGTGATCAGAAAATCGCATTATAAGGTAAAATAGTAAATTATCGGGTGTACTTACAAAATTGCCAGTATCGTACAAGTACTAAAAAACTGGAATATCGAGACGCAAATCATTGTAGCGGTAAAATTTGGCCACAGACCAGTAACCAAAAACGCCAAAGTGGCTGAGAACAAACCAAGGCAAGCATATAACTTATGTGCCTGTATTTGGAAACATTTTCAATCATTACAATGATACTGAGATTAGTAGGTAAGCTTCATAAACGACAGATTTGAACACTTACGTTGGTCAAAGATAATAATTTCTTTGATCTGATATGATCGAATATGTATCCTGCCAAAGGCATCGCTATACCAGAGCATACTTGAGGTATTAATGAAAAATAACCTATACCTTTGATATCGATATCGTTGGTATCTGCAACATCACTCATTATAATTATTGATCCCATTTTCATTGGCCAATTAAATTACCTCTAGGTGTAGTTTTAATGTCTTATACCTTTAATATACTGAGGAAGATACATCATACTAAACGTGTACCCTGCGCCGTTGCAAAATTTACAAAAAAATCCCAACCATAATGGCATACAGAAGAGTATTTTCTTCCAAGGATACACCAGACTTTCAGTTTTGACCTTGTTGTTTAGTTTATTCTTGATATAGTCACGTTCCTCATGGGACATATGACGATCCTCCGAAGGATCATTTCTCACAACCATGTACCATATCCAAAACCACACGAATGTAATGATACCTATAATATGAATCAGTTTTGAGATATTTTGGCTACGGAAATATCTCAGCTGTTTGGGTGTGGCGAAACAACAGATAAGCTACGTGAATCTGACCTAGAGCTGAAATTTGAAACTAACCGATGGAATTTGCTTATAATGGTCTGAAAACCTCGTGATAAAAATTTTTTAACCCTTATCCCTCTCCCACTCCTTGTTATGAGCCACACAGTTATTTCCGTGAGTTTTCAATCGATTTTTTTCAAACTTGCTTCAACAACAGTCCATATGAGTGATTTGAAAAAAATTTTCAACTATTTTTTCTAGCCTAAATGCGATTTTGAAACTATTAAATCGAGTTTCCTGCACAAAATTTCAGAGAGGAAATTCCGAAAAAATACTATTTTATGCATCCAGTCTCCATGTACGAGGCGAATTTTTTTTCCGAATTTTAATAAAAGGAGAACATCTTGAAAAACTGGAAAAACTATTTCTCAATCATGTTTTCGCTCATGAAATAAGTAGTCATTTTTGTTAAAAAATTTTACTCTCGTAACGTATCCCAAAAAGTACCAGGTGTTTTTTAATAACCTACCTTCCCTAATAACAGTAAGATAGGTCAACTCCTGAGACATACATGTATAATGTATAGCATACCTAAAAAACCGAAGGGATCGAAATATGCTATGAGACTACGAAGTTGAGACAACCGAGACGCACTTCTTGGGCCTTTACTAAATAAATGGACATACCAAATTTCCACTTTCTAGCTCAATTTAAGGGGGAGATATGCGGGGAACAAACTCAAAATATAAGAAAACACGACCAAAAACACACATTTTTGAGGCTGCGAGGGGGTGCAAATGGGTTGAGGAATCGAGACCCCCACCCCTAAAGGCACATCTAGAGCTTTTACTGAATATACACATCACATTTCAACCTCCTATATCAATTTGGAGAGGAGTTATGCGAGAGACATACTCGAGAAATAAGAAAACCGTGAGAGGGGGGGGTGCAATGAAGCTGAAAAGTCGAGACTTCCAAAAGGACTATATAGGGTTCTTAACAAATATAGGTACTAAATTTCAACTTCCTAGCTAAATTTGGTTGGGAACTGACTTAGGAGGTTGATTTTTGAATATGTTATACTACTTCAAATCCTGTATCGATTGGCTCAAATAAAAATAATTTTTGCGTTTTGGGCCCCTCATTATCTCCTCTCCCAAAATCGGGCATATATGAATTTTAGCTCAAGGGGGGGAGGTGAGGAGGTGCAATGAAGCTGAAACGTCAAAACCGCCAAAAAGCATATCTATGGCTCCTGCTAAGTGTATATACTAAATTTCAATTTTCTCCTATTAGGATAATTGGGTGGATAAAGAGTGGAGGATTAGCCTTCATTCAAGGTCAAACCCTCATTTCTCCTCTCCTTATTATGTAAGGGAAAAAAACAAACCAAAAAACCACATTTTAGGGGCTGTGAGGAGGTACAATGAAGCCGAAACATCGAAATAGCTAAAAAGCATATCTAGGGCCCTTGCCAAGTGTACATACCAAATTACAATTTCTTACTATTACGTTAATTTGGTGGAGAGAGAGGGGAGGACCAGCCCTTTTCAAGGTCAACTCCTCATTTCTCTCCTCCTAATTGACGTAGGAGGTTGATTTTTGGATATTTTATTCAACACTGAATTTTCTATAGATTGGTTTAGAAGGGAACAATCTTAGCATTTTTGGCCCTGTAATACCTTCTCCCCCAAATTTGGTCATATCTGAATATTGAACCAAGGCCATTTGCACTCATATAAATGTACCCCCCCCCCCCCCCCCCCAATTGAACCTATTGATCGAATTGGAGCGATTTTGGGGAGTATCGAGCAGAGTAAATGATTTTAGTCTTGGGGTGGTAAACCAAAAAATCACACTTTAGGGGCTGTGAGGGGGTGCAATGTGGCTGAAAAGTTGAAACGGCCAAAAAATATATGTAAAGTACCTGCTAAGTGTGCATACCACATTTCAATTCCCTAGATCAATGTGGTGAAGAGATAGGGGGAACAACCTTATTTAAGGTCAAAACCTTATACCCCCTCCCCCCATTGACTAAGAAGATTGGTTTTAGGTATGTTACACAAATTTGGAATCTCTATTCGTTGGCTTGAAAAGAAACGATTTTTGTATTTTTTGCCCCTCAGCACTCCCTTCCTCAAATTTGAACACGGCTGAATTTTAACCCAAGGTCCTCCCCACTCATATATATCTAATCCGCCTCCAAATTGAGCCAGTTAACCAAATTAGAGTGATTTTGGTCCACGTTGAGCACAGTACATGATTCTAGTCTTCGAAAAAAAAAACACAAAAAGTAAAAATAAATATCTGACATGTCCAAAAATGGTCTTCTAGGACCCCAAAATGGATTCTGCTGATATTCCTGGTTTTCATTGACGATATGGTATAAAAAATCCGGCTGAAAATAACGCTTTAACATGCCTCAAGGAGGTCAAAATAGGGGGTATACGTGAAAAAAGTTTGAAAATTGACCGGAAAATTTTTTTCTCGAGAATGTTTTGAACTTGGGTAAAACTCTTTTCCTTAGCTTTGGAAAATCGAGGTCAAAGTGTATTCCGATAAATTCGAGGTCGCATATTGTGAATACAGTGTCGGATTTCGTACAAAAAACTTAGTTTCCGTGATTGACCCGAAAACTTTAGAGAAATTTGGTAAATCTTGAAAAATATTGGAAAAAGTACGTTAAAATACAAATTTTTGAGCTTTCTGTTCATATTTTATAAAATTTTTGCCCTCGCTCCGCTCAATATTTTATAGAACAAATTCCATTAAATCTCCTCTTTTCTAGTAATAAGTGTGGTCACCGAACTTGAAAAACTTATTAAAACTGGAAACCTTCCGTTTCCTTCGCAATACCTCGAAATATGCTCTTTTTAATAGTTAAAAAAAATCCGATTCTTCAAAATTTCGCCCTCCCTTTGCTCGGGCATACGCACAAGTGTTGAAAAAATTGCCAAAAATTGAAGATTTAGTCGAGAAAACGAGATTGTTATTTCGAAAAAATTAGTCTGCTCACCTCCCCCACCCCCACCCCTCCCAAGTTGTTTCCTACAGCCCTAAAGAGAGAGGTAGGAGTTCAAAATTTTTATCACAACATTTCCACACCACAAGAACCAAATTCTATTAGTTAGTATAAAATTTCAGCTCTTGGACAGATTCACCTATCTTATCCGCCGATACACTTTGGATACTGAGTTAGCCTTACCGCTGGAATAGAACAAAGCAGCCCATCCCCATCCGTGAAGTATCCAACCAGAGAATAAGAAAGATACAGCTGATCCTCCATACATACCGATTACGCTAAATGAAATACATTTGGCTCTTTCGTCGGGAGGGGCCCATCTAGACCATAGTTGCGATACACTAGCATACGCACAGGACTACAAGACGAATTAAAAATTATCTAGGTATATAATTATTCTTCCATTTCGAGCGTATTAATTAACCTCGAATAGAATTCAGAATCTTACCTCAAAAACGCCAGCCAAAGCGCTGCCCAACACAAACGCGTAAAAATTGAAATACAAACAAAATGGCATACAAAGGGTTGTTAATGCAGCACCGAAGATTGACAAAGCGTACAACGTGCTGCCACCTAATTTACCAGCAAATACCGCCCCTAAGGGGCCGAAAAAACGTCCATATGCGAATGAACTAATCACCATGGCTCTTTGAATCGAGGTCCATTCGTATTCTGGTTTCTATACGTGAATAATGTATGAGTATTTTCATAAGTTATTTTAGCCAAGTATTGAAAAACTATTAAAAAAGTATCGATTAAAAAAAAGTATATGGCAAACTGGAATCATCTTATGATCTGAAGGCATTGTTTGGGGTGTTGTTTTCAAGTATAAAATTTCCCACTTACCATTACAACGACGGTGGAGCCATTCTGAGAAGGAATTTTTTTAGGTGACGTCATATCCACGACAGCCATTCCAATGTTGGTGTGTAAACAGAAAAAATTCACGTATCCGATAAATACCATCACAACGATCACGTATCTTTTGGGAATACCCCATCGTATAGACGACAGCATCTTGATTTCTTTTCAATAAGTCGATATAACCTGAAAAAATAAAATGAATTGGTTTAGAGTGTATAATTGTGTTGAGTGAGATATTTTAATATCATTTTTACGAACAATTCATCCATTATTTGGATGCATGTTTGAGAGATAAGCATGACAGATAAACAGGTAAACCTCGAACAACAGCCTTCGTTCATTTTCTAATTGAAATTTTATATCTTTCTGCAAACTGCTAATTAAGTAAGTAGGTACTTATGTACCGATGAAAATACTTGTAAAATTTAATGATTTTCGTGTAAAACACACTTATTGTGGCGACTAAGATAAGACAAATTGAATCCTCAAGAGGGGAGGGAGGATCCTAATGTAGCCCAATAACGGACAGGCGATTCAATTAGTTGTAAAAATCGAGTTCGGCACTCAATAAAATTTCCAGAAACCGGGTATCGGATTTTTGGTCCGGGTAACTCATGATTTTTTTCGTCGGAGCCTCTCCTCTATCCCTCTTCTACTCGCACATGACACTTTGGAGTAAAATGAAAATAAACCATTTTTGAGAGCTGAAAGGAGGTGCGATGACGCTAAAAAATCTAAATTCCAAAAAGCACTTCTAGGACCCCTACCAAGTGTGTATACCAATTTTTAACCGCCTATACAATTCCAAGGGCCAGAAAAATCACCCAACGAACCACATTTCTAGGCTGCGAAGAAACGCTATGGGTCTGAAAAGTTAAAACCCTATAAGACATTTCTATGGTCTTTACTAAGTCTACATTCAATTTCCCAGGTCAATTTGGTGGAGAGATAAGGTAAGAACAGCCCTTTTGCAAGGTCAAAATGGATAAAACCCTCATATCTCCCTTCTTAGTTGAGCTAGGAGGCTGATTTTTGGATATATTAGGCAACTTTGGATCGCCTATCGATTGTCCGAAAAAGAAATAATTTGTGCGATTTTATACCCTCAGCACCCCTTTCCCCATATTTAGACAAAACTGAATTTCGATCCGAGGTTATTCGCACTTCAGAATATCGAATGGTACCCTAATCGAAGCCTATTTTTCAAATTTGATCTATTTTAGTCAGTATCAAGCTCAGCAAATATTTTCCAATTTCAGGTGGCTTTTGTTGAAACCTTATCCATCATCTATCGTTTTTCCAAAGAATGTCATTTTTTTTGATGGTGGGAATACAGGTAGATACTGAAGAAAATAGTTGAACCCTTCAAAAGACACATCTAAGACCTACACTTAATCTCTATACTATTTCAACTCCCCAATTAAATTTGAAGGAGTGTTATGCGAGAAACAAACTCAAAAAATAATAAAAACCTGATCAAAAAATTACATCTTTGGTGCTGTGAGGGATTGCAATGAGGGGGGAGTTGAAACCCCCAAAAGACACATCTATGACCAGTACTAGATCAACATACCAAATTTCAACTGCGAAGAAAAACTCAAGATGAAAGAAAACCCATCCAGAAAATCTCATTTCGAGGCTATAAAGAAGTATAATGGGTCTGAAAAGTCGAAACGCCCAAAAGGCACATGGAGAGGAGATAGGGGAGGGACAGCCCTTCCTCAAGATCAAAAATAAGAAAAAAACATATGTACCCTCCTCATAGACCTAAGAGGCTGATAATTGACTGAAAAAGGACAATTTTTGAGATTCCTCTTTCCCCAAATTTGGGCATAACTAAATTCAGACCCGAGGTCATCCCAAATCTAGAATATCAAATCCGTCTCCGATATAAGCTTGTTTCCCAAATTAGCATCAAAAGATGTTTAGTAGCGCACTCTGGAAAAATCTTCAGCAGTTGACCATCAACAGTCAACTGCCAACAGTTGTACATCAAAATCCAGATTGGTCAGACCGTCATCATTGGACTGACATTACAGGACGGATTTTACAAAGGATTGTTTTTATGATTTCAAGTTGAAATGTCGAGAAAACTTTAAAGAAAGTTGTTCCGTCAACAGTTGACCTTGACCCTGAATTGATTTTAAGATTTAAAGTTGAAATATCAAGGAAAATTAATTGGCCTTGACCCGGTTTGATTTTATGATTTCAAGTTGAAATGTTGTTGAAAATTAAAGATGTTAAAAGTTGATTCATAAACAGTTGACCTCAACTCTGGATTGATTTTATGATTTTAAGTCAAAATGTTGAGGAAAATTAGTTGACTTGACCCTGGTTGTTTTTATGATTTCAAGTTCAAATATTGAGGAAAATAACTAAGGTTTAATAGCGCATTCCAGAGTTGATCCGTCAATGGTGGACCTTGACCTTGAATTGATTTTCTGATTGTGAGTTGAAATGTCGTCATCCGTTGACCCACCAACAGTTCAGCTTGACACTAATTAGATTTCAAGATTTCAAGTTGAAATGTCGAGAAAAATTAGTAGACCTTGACACTGGTTCATTTTATGATTTCAAGTTGAATTGAAGAATGAAAGAAAGTTGACCTGTCAGCAGTTGACCTTGACCTTGGATTGATTTTATGATTTTGAGTTGAGATGTCGTTATCATTTGCCCCGTCAACAGTTGACCTTGACCCTGATTTGACATTGATATTTCAAGTTGAAATGTTCAGGAAAGTTAGTTGACCTTGACCCCGGTCGATTTTATGATTTTCAGTTGAAATATTGAGGAAAACGTCTGTCTTTAACATTTTAACATAGGTCCAAAAATCAAAATCGTTATATCAAAAATATCACACTAAAAACGTCACGCTTTCACAGAATGACCTCCAGTTTTAAGACATATTCATGTGAAATTTAAGGATGTTTAATTTTGACCCATCTGTTGATGACCATGATCCTTGATTGATTTCATAATTTTGAGTTGTAATGTCGTCATCATTTGACCAGTCAACATCTGACTTTGACCCAGCATTGATTCTAACATTTCTAGTTGAAATGTTGAGGATAATTAGTTGACTTCGATCCTGGTTAATTTGATTATTTCAAGTTCAAATGTTGAGAAAAATAAAAAATGTTCAATAGCTCATTCCACAGTTGACCCATCATCGATTCATCTGTCAACAGTACACTTTGATACTGGTTGATTTTATGATTTCAAGTTGAAATGTTGAGGAGATGTGACGAAAATCATCTGTCAAAAAATATTGGATATAAGAGTTGAATTTATACCAACAACGTAAAAAGTATCTGGACTTATATTCTTTCGATGTTTACTCTTTTTCGTGCAAAGAGTACTAAGCATTTTATCAATTTTGGTTCGCATTGATCATAACATATGATTTTTAGTTAGGAAGAGAAGGATTTAAATTAAAATAAAACTAAAAATGCGATATCACCAAAGGTGGTAGTGATGGTCTTCTAGGACCTCAAAACGGATTTGATTGGTATTTCTAGATTAATTTCAAGACACACACATAAACCTCGAAACCAAAGATAGGAAAAAGTAAACAGAACTTCGACAAGCGAGTATAGAAAAAATATCTAATAAAATATATCAATCATATGATAAAATTTATTAATACATTACGGTGAAAGTGAATCATCCAAACTAATAATAAAATAGTCAATCTTAAAACTCGACAAAAACTATATGAGATTCAGTATTGGTAAATTGATGTTTTTTTTTTATTCTGATCATACATCATTTTACATTTCTAATATGCATACTGCATATTGCATACTTACACAATGTTGACCCAATCAGTTCTAGTAAAGAGCCTTTCCTAATAACAGTCAAAAACGGCCGCTGATCCAAAATCGATCAAAATTAAGCCAAAATGATACTTATGGTTTAAAAACATCCCAAAAACATTTTTGACTTCACACACCCACCTTTTCCGGAATTATCACCCGCCAAATGTTGAAATTTCAACACGCGATATCTCTGCAAGGGGAGGCTAAAAAATATTGAAATTTTCACAGATTGTACATCTCACTGAGTATTGTGAATGAGAATTTTTTGAAAATTTTCGGTTCACATTATTCCCAATTTTTTTTTCATGTTGAAATTTTTTAATAAAAATTAAAAAATTTTGGGCTGGATTCAAAGCAGGATTTTTTTTTATCTTTGTTAGGAAGCCATCTATCACATATGTTCAATTGTTTTATTTTACATAGAATAACTTTCTAAGGTGGGGGGGGGAGGTGGTGCTTAATCCACTTATACCTCTTAAATCCGTCTATGTACAGCAGAAGTGGTTACCCTGCGTTTGTTACTTTTGATCCAAGAATTAATAATTATGTTTATGATTGATTCATCATTGAATTTTTCACATCGATCTTACCACACTAAATTCACAGTTCTAAAAATTCCAGCATAGCGATTGAATCAAAAAAAAATGTCAAGTTTTTTTCAACGTTTTTTACTGCATTTTAATGATTTTTAATTTCTTAATAGGGAATAGATTGGTATAGATGTGCTATCGCCAAATTATGCGTTGAAGTCATCGAAAGTTTTTTTCACTTCTACTGATTTTTTTTGGAAGAATAAAAAATCAACGGAAATAACGTATTTGGTATTTTTCATAAAATGAAGGTATGTAAGAACCCATGGAAAAAGTAAAGGAAGAGAAACCCCACTGGAAATTGTTTAGATGAGTTGAAACTTCTGTATTAGACTAATTTCAATTGACGAAAATTTTGAAAATAGGATATCCCAGCTCCTCGGATTTTTCGAGCATACTAAACTTTATACATGTAAGTCTCGTTAGTTGACCTATCACTGATATAAGGGAAGGGTGGTTCATGCGAGACACCCAGTATCTTACATACGAAATTTCCATTTTGCGTGAATTACGATCGCATTGAAAGCTAAAAAAACCCCATATGGGGTGGATAAAGGTACTTACAGTTAAAATCATCACATTCATTTTTTATGTTTAGGCCCACGTTTATACGAATGATACTATACTGGCAACGGGTACGTGAGTACAAATTATACACATCATCAACTAAGTTTGATCCAAGTTTAAAAAAAATACTCTCAAGAATAATCGTTTTACTTAATTGAAAAATTGTAAACACAAATTAATTTGAACTACACATTCGAAGATCGAAGATAAAATCTTTCTGATTGAAAATTATCGAGTTGAAATACCGTTTTCGAATTAAATACTTATCGTTTATTGCTTTTACGGCATGATAAATAAATTTTCATTACGTGGGTAAATAACGATAATGCTAGCAAAATTGACCAAAAATATCAGTAAATACGTTTCCGTTCTCGATAAAAAATTAATTTTTTAAGGTATCAAAAATCACACGATCAAAATTTCCTAAACTTTAAATCAGTAAATGAAAACCCGCTTGAATTGGACGAAATTGAACCTCATCCAATTAACAGCAATATAACCCTACATGAACTTCAAACAGCTATTCGACTATCAAAAACATCGGCTCCAAGACAAGACCTAATTTACACACAATTCTTTAAAAAAGCTGCCCCCGAAGTCATTTCTCAGCTCCTTGAAATTTTCAATCTCATTCACAATACTCAGTAAGATGTATAATTTGTGAAAATTAAAAAATTTTTCACCCCACTCTTCCAGAGATATCGTGTGTTGAAATTTCGACATTTCGACATTTGGTGCGCGATAATACTGGAAAAGGTTGGTGTAGGGGGGGGGGGCAACATTTTTTTCGGCACGTTTTTTAGACCATAAATAACACTTCGGCTTAATTTTGATCGATTTTGGGTCGGGGCCATTTTTTACCCTTATTCAGAAAGGCTCTTTGTCAGACACACTTCACAACTTCGCAAGATCTTCCAAGCTCCGTCATAATCGTTTAAAAAATAATTGAAACACATGACTAAAGTTGGTAAAGTTGAAAGTGAAAAAAAAAAATCAATTGGAGATCATCGCGATTCAAGGGTACACTGATGAAGTTTTCTTATCAGAACTATTGTCGTACTTCTCCGGCGAATATTTAGCCCACGATTGTAACTCTACAGATGCGAATTTCAAATACATCAGACCATTGACGGTAAAAAGAATACCAAATGCGATGAAACAAAAGCTCCATTGTAATTGACTCTGAAATTAGTGAAACAATAATTACCTTATTACTATTTGACTCTATTACCTCGGTTTTCAATTAAGACTTACGTGAGAAGTAACAACGAATCCGACAGCGATAGGAGTTAAAATACTGGATATGGTAAAAGAGGAATTCGTAATAGAATTCATGAATGCGGCATATCTTGGAGCTAGATCAAGAACTAGTACTCTGCAACATCCCCCATAAAGCAATTAAATGAAAGGAAAAATCAATCGATTATAATTACTTACACATACAACTTACTGAACACTCAATATGGAACAAGTGCTGAAAAACTGAAACGCCGATAAGCAAACCATGCAGGCGAGAAAATTAGGCCAAAAACCAATAATCAAAAAGGCCAACGTACCGGAAAACAGTCCTAGACAAGTGTACAGCTTGTGAGCCTAATCAGTGGGGAAAAATATCAAATAATTTTGTGCTGAATTGAATTAGAAGCTGTAGCAATCTAAGCATTAGCGATTTCAGCTTGGCTCTCGATATTTAAAAGCTCCTGAACACGAATTTAAAGTCGAATTCGTAATAAGTACCTTGTTTGCCGCGAATTTTGGTATGAAAGTCCTCTCTTCTTCTCCCTTCCTGTTACCTATGCTATGTACGTTCCCTTCTTATTTACCTATTCTCTGGCATTGCATGTGATAAGAATTTGAATATTTTTATCCTGTGCGATGTCGATGGAGGGTAGATAGAAGTTTCTCAATCTCTCTATCGTTTTCCTACTTCCCTTCTCTTCTCCATTTCCCAAAAATTCTTACTGTAAATAGAGATATTAATTCACCTTGTAAAGAAGGAAATATGGGCTCGAAGCTCATTCCAGTTATATCTCTTTTATTCGTTTTTTATGCTTCGTAATATTTGTTTTTTAGGCTTCGCAAGATTCGTTGTTGACTCTATTGGAAGATATTCATTTTTAATTGCTTTATGATATTCGTTTTTCATTCTTTTAGATATTTGTTTTTTTACATTTCGTCATGTTCATTTTCCATTTCTTGACTTGACCGACAAACTTACTAACTTTGTATCATAACTTTTTGTCGTGATTTTGCATGCTATGATTGGCGAAATTATGAAATTTTTCCCGAATAAAAAAATGAATAATAATATTCTCATGCAATTGTCGTAATGACAACATCATATTTCAAAATTGCAACGAAAAAATGCACTTATTGCGAATTCGACTTTAAATTCGTGTTTAGGAGCTTCTAAACATATGAAAATGACACCAATATTGCCATTCTGCGAATACGCGGGGGGAGGGGGGTAATGTGTTGTTCATGTTAGGGGGGGGTGTTGTGGGCAAAACAGAGGTCCCTGGAAATTTTTAACTTCTCTTATATCGTTTACTATGTATCTGAACAAAAATCAATGGAACTAAAGAAATTTTTCCTTTGATGAAAAAATTTTTATATTTTCCCATTTTATAGCTTCTTATTTCAAGTTTTTTCAAAGAGTCTTTCCTGATAAAGGTTAAAAATAGACCCGACCCAAAAACAATCAAACTTGAACCAAAATGTTACTTATGGTCTAAAAACGTCCCAAAAAAATTTTCGACACCCATATCCACCCCTTTCGAAATTATCGCTCCTAAATGTCGAAATTTCAACACACGATATCTCTAGAAGGGGAGAGTAAAAAATATTGAAATTTTCACAGATTATAGATCCTACTGAGTAATGTGAATGAAAATTTTTTGAAAATTTTCGGTTCATATTTCCTCCAATTTTTTCTCATGTTGAAATTTTCAAAAAAAAATTAAAAAATTTTAGGGTGGATTCAAAGCAGGAAATTTTTTATTATCTTTGTTAGGAAGCCATCTATCACATATATTTTTTTGGGGTTCCGAAATTGAGTGCAACATGCTCAAAAAAATGGAAACCAAAAAAAAAACACGTTTTTCACTACTTTCTCATAATTAATAAGGCAGATATCCCAACTCAAAGTAAAATTTCGAGTCAATACATGAATAAATTGAAAGTACGTGTTATAAGAACACCATTTCCAAAATTTCAAGTCCTGAAATGCATTTCTCGAATTTTGGCGAATTTTTTTAATTTAAAAATTATCTCATCCTCGTATAAATCATAAAAATTTAATCTGATCTTCGAAAAAAGCTGAAATTTGGTGCATACCCTTACCTTCGACCCCCCCAAAACCGATTGAAAGCGGTTTCCAGATGTTTCGTAGCCTTCAGGAACTTTTGGACTTTTCCAGTGCTGGAGAACACAGTTCATAAAAATGGTGCAAATAAAAGTTAGGGTTTTTTTAAAAATAAAAAATTTCAAATTTTTGGAACCTCACCCACTTAAAAGTTTTATTTGGCCCCAAGTACACCATATCTAAAATTTCGGTAAAAACTTTCACTCAAGCCCCAACGTTTTTTTTTTTTGAGAAAAAAATTTAGTGGTGGATTTTTGAACTTTTTTTACATTATGCTACGCATTTCGACCAGCATCAATCGTTGTTTCGAACGAACTAAAGTATTGGTCATCAGTGTCCGATAACATAGACCTACTCCACTACGTATCGCGGCGGTTCGTATCGTGCTCGGGCTTCAGATTGGTAGCGTTTAGTTCGTAACTTCAACGCTGATGAGGCAAGGGTTAATATTATTCGAATTGGCTGAAATTTTAGCTATGGTGTTTGTAGGACTAAACAAAACTTTTCAGCAGATGAGGTTCCAAAAATTAAAAATTTTGTGTTTTAAGAAACACCCTAATATTCATATGTAACCATTTATATAAACTTTTCTCCAGCACTGGAGAAGTCTAAAAATTCCTGAAGGCTACGAAACTTCTGAAAACTGCTTTCAATTAGATTAGGGTGGTCAAAAGTGGGGTATGTACCAAATTTCAGATTTTTTCGTTGATCAGATCGAGTTTTCATGATTTACACGACGATAAGATAATTTTGAAATTTAAAAAATTCGCCAAAATTCGAGAAATGCATCTCGGGATTTGAAATTTTGGAAAGGGAATTCTTTTGAAATGTACGTTCAATTTATTCATGTATTGACTCGAAATTTTACTTTGAATTGGGATATCTGTCTTATTAATAACAAAAAAGTAGTGAAAAACGTGTTTTTTTTTTTTGGTTTTGATTTTTTTTGAGCATGTTGCACTCAATTTTGGAACCTCAAAAAAATATATGTGATAGATGACCACCTAACAAAGATATTAAAAAAAATTCCCAGCCATGAGTCTCTCTCTGAATTTTTTAAAGTTTCAACATGAAAAAATTAGAAAATTGTGAAACGAAAATTTTCAAAAATTCTCATTCATAGTACTCAGTAAGATGTACAATCTGTGAAAATTTCAATATTTTTACCCCCCCCCCCTTGCAGAGATATCGCGTGTTGAAATTTCGATATTTGGGTGACGATAATTCCAGAAGGGGTGGGTGTGGGGTGTCAACAATTTTTTGGGACGTTTTCAGACCATAAGTAACATTTTGATTCAATTTTGATCATTTCTTGGTCGGGGCTGTTTTTTTACCCTTATCAGAAAAGACTCCATGTCATGAAGGGGTCTAATATACACTTAAAAAACATAATTTCAAAATTATACGAAGCCATTATTCATATAAAAAAAAAATTAATAAAACTTTCAAAAGATCATGGGGGGGGGGCAAATATAAAGGAAAGGGGGTATTGTATTTTCAGATATGTCACTCATACATGTCTACAAAATTCCAAAAAATTGCGCAAATTGATCGATTAGCACCTTCAAAACAAAAAAAATCATACGTGATTTTCACTCCGAGCCACCCACCCACGAAAACCAATGGAATTGGAGGGTTAAAACTTTGGTGAGGGATGTTTCTCGATAGTACCCAGACCTACCTACCACTTAAGCATCAGCCTGAAATCGCTCGAGGGCAGATTTAACATTGTTATCCAGCCATAGCCTTTAAATTTTACACTATAACGAAAACTCACGTGAGTCAAAGAGAGTATTTTATTTGATCTAATGTGATCAAAAATGTAACCTCCTAAGGGCATTCCAATCACCGAACATATCTGCGGTATCAATGATAAATATCCTATATTTTGAATATCGATATCGTTGGTATCTGTAATATTATTACGCAAGTGTACCAAATATTAATCACCGAGGAGATAATAAAAGTGAGACAAGAGCTGAAATGTAAAAGGTGGCCTGTAGTCCTGTACCTTTAATATACTGAGGCAGATACATCATAGTAAACGTATATCCAGCACCGGTGGAAAATTTACACAGACATCCCATCCACAATGGCACACAACGTATCATATCTTTCCAAGGGTATACGAGGTCAGTTGTATTTACAGTATCGTTAATTGTACTTTGGATATAATTGCGTTCTTTTTCAGATATATGACGATCCTCTGAAGGGTCGTTTTTTACCACCATATACCATATCACAAACCATACCAAAGTAGCTACGCCTAATAATAAGGATAAAGCGATGAATAAAATCACCAAAAATAAGCACACGAATAAAAAAATAAATCCTACCACTGGCATAAAATAAAATCGGCCAGCTCCACTCGTGAAGTATCCAACCAGAAAGTAAGAAAGATACGATCGATCCACCGTATATACCGATTACACTGAGTGATATACATTTAGCTCTTTCATCAGGTGGGGCCCAACGGGACCATAGCTGCGATACACTGGCATATGCGCACGACTAAATGCCAAAAAAAAAAAAAAAAAAGGATGACTGTTCGATGACTATAATTTCATCTTGAAGCATGTTTATTAGTATTATTTACCTCAGAAACGCCAGCTAACGCATTCCCCAGTACAAATAAGTAAAAATTTACATATAATCCGAATGGCATACAAAATGTTATTACAGCAACGCCGAACACTCCCATTGCGTACAACGAGCTGCCGCCAATTTTGCCAGCGAAAACTGCTCCTAAGGGGCCGAAGAATCGTCCATATGCGAATGAGCTAATCACCAGGGCGTTTTGAACTGATGTCCAGGTGTATTCTGATTTCTGCACAGTATTTCATGTGTTTATTTTTAGAAAATAAATGATTAGGTGAGTAATAAGTATGAGGCATTTGTTATGTGACCGAACAGAAAACCCCAAGATCTAGGGACTTTCGCACTTCTGCACTCATATTAGTACGAAATAAAAGCATACTTGTACCCAACGTAGAGGAGGAGTAGGCTGCTGATTTGGAAGCAAAACTGTGAAAAATATATTGGTAAGACCTAAAAGCTCTCTACGCTTAGCTTCGGAGCTATAGCCCAGCTTGGTTTTCGAGCTGAAATTTAATATTCAAAATAGAATAAGCCTTAGCTTTCGAGCTGAATCTCAAGAACATGCCAAACGGAAGGAGCCTAGTTTCGTAGCTGAAATCAACGTTTAGAACGGAATCGTCCTTGATCTAAAGCAAGAGTCAAATATTTGAGACAAGTAAAATGGTACATGGGAATTCGTACACGGTCAAGAGCTCAAATCCAAACTCTGAAACTAGAATTAAATTTTATTTAAACTCAATATCTGATGATTCATTTTTTGCACTAACTTTTACAGGCTACTAGCAGATTCTAATGAAATTTGATGCGAGGGCTTTGGAGCAGATCTACGCACGATAGAATGTTTGGCTCCGGAAGGGTAACCAGAATCTTTACGATTTTGAAAAAAATATGGGGCTTTGATTCACAGTACCTGGCACACCATACAACACCATAATATTCAATTTCGACCTCTCAAATCGTTTCGAGTGAACCCAGAACGGAGAGGTAACTTGAAAATCATTTAAAGATACTTGGATACCATTGAAGCTTTAAACTTTTTTGATTGTTGGCCCCCTCTACAGTCCTTAAAAATAGAAATTATTCAGTCGGTAAAGCTATGGGGGATAAGCATTGCGAATTTTCCCCGGTGAAATTTTGACATGATACTTTGGTAATAAATGCCATACCTGACTAAAGTTTTGGACTCCCAATCCCGCCAGTTTTTGAGGGCCCTTTTTTGAAAAACGTTAATTGATCGATTTGCGGAATTTTGTGGTATGTTGTACATTTATGCTGGAGTCATCCTTAGAAGAGATGTGAACAAATTGCTAAATCAAAACCATTTAAACGAACACATCTGATGAGGGAACCACTGGAACCCATCGGTTCCGATTCGAGCACCATATCAATATACAAAGTGTCCAGTGAGTGGCTGTCAAGACTTGAAATTTTGATGTTGCCGAATACCACCAAAAAAACGAGTTAGATGAATGAATCATCTATCTTGAAAACTGAAGGGGCTAATAATGCTTTTGTAACATTAGGTTCGAAATAAGCTTTCAAGTTTGGGAACGAATAGTAGATGTAAAATTGAACAAATTTTGTCTTGTTTATTTTTGGCCCAAATTCCAAATTGAAAATTTCGTCCGAAAAATCAATGATGGAAATTGATGGTACACCGAAAACTGAACAAATTTTGTTCTATTCATATTTTGCCTAACGTTGTAAATGAAGGTACTACAAACATATCTTATATCAAAAGTCATTTTGTACTTACAATATTTTCTTAGCTGCTTCGATTTCCATTACAAGCAAAAATTGAACAGAACAAAATTTGTTCACTTTATGACTAACCATCCATTTTTATAATTACTTTTTTTTGAGCAATTGTTTTTCTTCTAAACATGGCAATGACCTCTTTTGTTTCACAATTAGGCTAGAAAATTCATTTTGAACATAATTTATCAAGAGCAGCACGCGCCCCTTCAATTGTTAAGATGGGCAATTTATTCATTCGACTTTTTCTTTCATGGTACCAGGTTCTATCCGAATTTCGGGTCTTGATAATCTCTCAGCAGACACTCTTCATGTACAAAGTACATATTTTTACCCAAAATGGCTAACTTTTTAACGATGAGAGGGTTTCAAAAAGTTTTATATTTTGAATTTTTTTCCAAAATCCCTCCTCTTCACTCGGATAAAATTATTTTCGCAAAAGGACTTCATTGAAATGGATTTAGGACCATAAGACGTCAATTCTAGACAATTGAGAGCAATTTTCCAACTTTACCCCTCTCATCTCTGTCTTCATCCTTTTCTACTTCCCTCCTCCAATTCTTCGCTTCCTACCTAATCCATTCTCCACCTGATTGTCCTCCTCTTTCCTCTATTCTCCCCTTCTCCCCTTACTCTTCATTTACTCCCTCTCTTACTCCCTCTTCCCTTCTTCCAACTATTGTATAAGTTTTCAAATTTTTTTATCTTTCTATCAAATTTTCTCTAAAATGACAAAAATAGTCTGCAGTCTTTTAGGCTAAAAGTACACTAAAAACCGATTCCATAAAAATCGTTTGGTAACCAAAAAAGCTAACTGAGAAAAACTAAGAACCGTTGAGGCTAAGTCCAAAAAGGTGTTTTCGAAATTCCCACCCGGCGCAATGAAGGGGGAGGGGAGGAGGCTCAAAGTGCAGTTTCTTAATTACATTGGACTACGCTAACAAATTTTACTACACTTTAAGCCATTCTGGGACTTTTGGCAAGAATTTAACAGCACTTTTAAAGTGTTGGTACGCTATTGAAAATTCTGAAAAACCTCAAAATTCGACCACAGACGTTGAAAGGTTCAAAAAGCAATTAAAAACGAGTCTTTGGGCGAGGAAGGGGGGTAATATGATCGAAAATTCGCACCTAAGTATTCTCATTTTTGCTGTACAAAACTTCAAAATTTTCCTTTTCTTGCTAGATGGTCATATTTTTTGACTTTGAACACCACACCCTCCCTCCTTCTCCTCTCATCACACAACTTCAAATCGGAATCGCTGCTGATTCTTTTGTAAGACACCGATTTATTATTCATGACAAATTTAACCCCCTTACAAGCAATTTGAACTTACCTTAGAGCTGGAACTTGGATTTTTTTCGAGGCTGACAAAACGATACCCCCTTTACCCTTATCCACTCTTCTAATCGTTATAAATGGGACTTTTTAATTAAGCGTCAACTGTTTCGAAATACGATTTTTTTTACAATTTTCAACCATTTCCAATTCTTTTCTTAAATTTTGAAAATGTACGAATTTCGATCACCAACAAATTATCCCCTACCCCTTACATCTTGATTCTCTCACTAAATAAGCCCAATAATTTAATTCGAGCGATTTTCGTAGACACTAAATGGAATAAAAATTTTTCGAGATCAAAGAAAAAGCAATCATTATTACATCTCGTTGATAAATTACCTATAATTTGCCTATTCTTAATTTTCGTTCGCTGTGAATTTATCCGTTGGAAGGGTACGTACAAATCACTCACTTACCATCACAACAGTGCCATTTTGCAGCGTGATTTTTTTCATCGACGTCATTTCCACCACAGCCATTCCAATATTGGTATGTAAACAATAGAAAATCACGTATCCTACGAATACCATTACAACGATCACACATCGTTTTGGAATCCGCCAACATAACAAAGTGGACAGCATTTTGACTCGTTCACAATATACCGGATAGGTACCTGTTGGGGAAAAAATAAAAAGACTACTAAATGCTGAGGTATATTCAACTATTAATTATTACGAACAATTTAGTCATTATTTCGGTACCTCTTGTCTTTATGATAAGAAGGCACAAAGAAATTATCTTAATTGATAATCCTCGTACAATGGCTTATATTCATGGCCGAAATTAAAGCTGCTGAAATTTTTACACCTTTAGGAAAAATTTCTATCGTAAAATAAACCCGAAAGCACTTCAAATAAGAACTAATACTTGATATAAAGTAAGAATATTAAAATTGTAAATAATGCTTTTATCACGCGAATTAATCCCACACTATGGGTATACTATTCTTATCAAACATCATATAAAAACGAACACAGAAATGGTTTTCTAATTAAATTTCAACCTAATTTTGGATTAATGCTCCTCAACTTCGTATGGGTTTCTTTACAGGTCAAAATTCATCATTATTATATTTCCATAGATTAGCGATACCATAAATGATTCACTAAAAGTAAATTAGACCATATCTAGATGTACCTAAAAATATTGAAAATTCATTTCATCAGCAAGATTATACTGTTTGTCGGAATCTCTCACAATTTACCTCGTAGATATGCAATTAGATATTACAAATATAAATGTTAACTTGATCGATAAGCACTATTCGATAATTACGTCACTGAATAGGCAAAGAATACCACCAACTAAAAAACTTACAGTTAGCAACCAAGCAAACCTACCAAGGTACGTAGCTACGTACTCAAAGCTGACTATATATTTTTCAACTTAAATCATTCCAAGTACTCGTGAATAGGTAAATTATCGCAAACAACGTAGCATGACCGAATAACTTATAAGCGTGACAATTATTCAAAAATAATACAGCTTAAAATTTACAAACAGCCAGGTACTCGACGACCCATAATATCGACTTATTGTATTCGTCGAGTTAACTAGTCTACGTTCCGATGAAAATATGCGCAGGGCACAGTGTAGACGAGCAATATGCAATCGAAGCGTGAGATTTTCAATTAAGCCAATTCATTATTTATACTTATATCTTCGCGTTCAAGATGTACCTACAGTTAGATGAATATCAGATGAATTTACAAGGTTTATATCACTCATAGAACAAGGTGGTACCTATCAAATTGTCATTATTCGCGAAATGATACTTCGTTGCTTATTTTTATACTTGACTTATAATAATTGAATGAAAATTACAATTCAAATTGAATATTTTATTCGAACTAAAGTCAGCAAGTATTACAATCAATTTTCACAGATATATGTATTAGAATTAATTCAACTCGCATGGGAGGGGAAGAGAAGGGAAGGATTCTCAGAGTAATTTCTACCTCGCACAGAAATAAAGCCAAGAGAAGATACTGGATGGATATCATGAAATTATGCAAGTTCAACCCAACAAGAAGCAAGAACCCAACTGCACATATGAAATGTAACGTTCTCAAAAAATTGAAAAAAAATTCTAGTCCAGGACACAAATTTTCAAGAGCTTCATTTACAGCATTTCATGTTCTTGTATTAGAGAAAAAGGCATTTTCTCATCTCCTCTCCTACCTATCAACCTCTGAAATGGAGATCACTTCCATCAGTCAACGTGAAACTATAATTTCAAGTTAAATTAAACACTTCAATTGCGACGAAAAAGAATTACTCCACTAAAATCAAATGAAGTAAAAATTTAGGAACGTAGACGACTAAAATGGAAATTCAAAGAAGCTTTGGTTAACTAAGGTAAATGAAAAAATTCACTAAATAACATTACAGCTTCTTTTTTATTTTATTTTGATAGAAAATATTTCATTTAATCAAACGAATTCCGTCAATTTGGATTTAAATTTTTTTCAAATAAAATTACACCAAGAAACAAACAATGTAAAATTACCATTTTGCGTGTGAATAGGCCAACCGGTGGGGGGAGGGGGATGAAGGATTCACAATAGTAGAGAAATGATCTTAAACATATGTGGAGAAAAATTCAATTCCCTGGACCAATTTTTTTTAACACTCAAAACTCATTTAGAATTTGAAAATTTTCAAAAAAATCACAAAAAAATTTGTTAGAAAAATTTTATGAGTATAAGAAATTGAAATTAGATGATGGAGACAATATTTCAATTTCAGTTTCAGTATCCGATTTTTTGAGCACCCCAAAAATCAATATTTTTCACGTTTTTGTATCTAATTTATCTAATTTGAACCTTTAAAACAGTGTATTTTTGTACGTTTGTGTATCCGTTGAGGACCTGTTGGACGAAGAGGGAGAGGGAATTTTATAAAAAATAAAAGAATTGAAAACTTGTACAATATTTGGTGGAGAGGTAAGGGGTAGTAAGAGGAAGATAAAATGAAGGGGAGGAAATGGGGAAGGGAGGAAGAGAGGGAAAGAAAGAAGAGAAGACGATGGTCAGGTGGAGAAAGGATGAAAGGGCATGGAGAGGAAGGACGCGAAAAAGAAAGGGGGCCAAGCGGGATGAGGGTACAGGCAATGATGGGAGGGTGAAGTTGAAAAATTGCTCTCAGTTTTCAACGAAAGAGGAGGATAGTCAGAAGGAGGAAGAATGAGAGGGCGGGATGAGGAAGGGTGCGAAGAGGAGGGGTAGAAGTGAGTAGAGTGTTCAGGTGGTGATGGAAGGAGTAAAGTTGAAAAATTTCTCTCAGTTGCCAAAAATTAACGTCTTATGGCCTTAAATCAATTTCAACAAAGCCCTTTTACAAAAATAATTTTCTCCTGGTTGGCCGGGGGAGGGGGGAGAATTCAAATGGCCGTTTTGGGTAAGAATATGTACTTGAACGTGCAGAGTATCTCATGAGTGGGTGTCAAGAACTCAAATATTCCGATATAACCTGGTGACACAAAAGAAAAGTAAAATGAGTAAATTGTCCATTGAGATGGTTGAAGGGGCAGTTGCCACCCTTGAAGAATTATGTTCAAAATGAATTTTCAAGTCTGAAAATGAGTAAAGTCTATAAAACTGAGCAAATTTTGTGATGCAAATTTTTCGCCGGAAGAGATTATTGCTAGAAATTGAAGGAGCTACAAGAAAATACTGTACAGAATGATTTTTGATATGAGATATACTTGTAATACCTTTATTCTTAATGCTAAGCAAAAAATGAATAGCAAAAAATTCTATTCATTTCCATCATTCATTTTTTGAGTGCGCCCCTTCAATTTGAAAGTTGGGCCAAAAATAAACACGACAAAACTTGTTCAATTTTATTCCTACTGCCCAACTCTATACTTGATTATTTATTTTGAACTCGTATTGCCAAAGAACAGCAGCTGTCCCTTCTATTTTCAAGATGGGCAGTTTATTCATCACATGTGTTTTTTTTGTGGTATCCTGTTAAATCGAAGGTTCAATTTTTGACAACCTTTCCCCGAACACCCTGCATAATTATTTCTCAAATAAAAAATTTCAAAAATAAAGAGTACCTATAGAGGATTTGGCCCTGACCCCAAAGTTTGAAAATTATGAAGTAACATTGTAGGGAGTTTCCTAAAAAAATTTTGAGCGTGAGAATAACCCTTACCTCACTCACGTCTCCTCCATTGCTATACTGAAAAACTGTATAGTTCTTATTAAAATAATGCCATAAAAAAAGGGAGTGGTCAAAAATTTCTTTTGGGACCCCATTATCGCTTCATAATAATTTTCAAAATCCGAAAACAGGGTCAAATCACCAATTTAAAAAAAACAATTATTTTTAAATGGGCGTATCCAAAGGATAAAATTTTCAACTCACTATTTTTTGAACATTTCACAATTATCATGATATTGTCGTTTGGCTCATCCTAGAAATCACCCCACCAATTTTTTTTTGCCGCTGATTAAAAACTTCAATCATTCCCCTACCAAAAATTCAGCTACAAACAAACAGTCAAAAAAGTCTCATCATGACTTTGGAGACTCGAAAATTATACGTCAATTACCATAAAACCTAGAACTAAAAAAATGACTAGAGAGAATATGAGCCGCTTAAAACACGAGTTAAATGCGTCAGAAAAACTTATCAATCTGAAAATTGAACTGCGTAAAAATACATACATAATTATCTAGTGTCAAAAATCATTAGGTAGGAGGTTAAACTCGTCAACATTCGAGATCATCAGCGCATCTAATTTATCACCCACAAAAAAAATCGATCTTATTGATGACCATTTTGTACACACAGATAAAAAAGTTGGGGCACTTATGCAGCAGCATTTTGTTTCTTCTGACTTTGATTATTATCAAATTCGATCATGCTATGCTTCTCGGATGAAGTCATGGCCCACGATTGCTGCTTACCGGTGCCAAATGCGACAAATATCACGATACCCAAAATATATACGATACCCAACATTATAAAACATTGGTTCCATTGAGCAGCACTCTGTAGAAATAGAAATCATTAAAGTTGGACAGATTTTCAAGATGAGCATACAAGACGTTGACTAATTACTCACGTGATCTGTTACAATGTATCCGACGACAGTGGGACTAACAATGGCAGCCAATGTAAGGAAAGAGTTGGCAATACCGGATAATAAAGCTGAAAATCTAGGAGCCATGTCTAATGCTACAACCCTACAAAATCAACGGTTTATTGTCGGAGAACTCCTCAGATCGTTGGGGAAATTACTATATTATCACAAATGCTCACTTACTGGATGGCCAATTCGCTAAAACTAATAAAGAATTTGAACATGGACATGCAAAATATGCTGGCGATAAAATTAGACCAAATCCCGGCTACGAAGAATACCACTGTTCCGACCAAGAATCCCAGCGTTACGTATATTTTATGAACCTAGGTAGCAAGCAGACAGATGTATTAGAACAGTCATTTCTGCTCAACAATAGTTCAAACCTGATCAAAATTTACTCAAAGCGGAAATTTTGTATAATATAGGTACTGCGTGAAATATGCATTTCACTGTTCTCAAAATTCCCTAAAATCCACACATACTTTGTACTCCTTTCAAGGGAGCAAGGGGGTCCAAAAGTTGTTTTTTCGACGATAACTTCCCTCATAACACACTTACGATAAACATGTTAAAACAAAAGTTGTACAACATTTAAAAATGAACCTTTTCACTTCTTTGATTTTTTCCCCAGAAGGCCATGGGTAGGAGCTAGGGCGTTCAGAAAAAATTATTTCTGAAAATCTTCAATTGACACGAATAATTCTCAAAAATGAACTTAATTCACTTTGAAAGGTATTTTTCTCGCATAGTACTTCCCACTATTAAGCATAATAAGAAAAATGTTGGACTGTTGGCTTTTTTCAAAGTGGTGGTGGTGGTGTGCCCTTCAAAATGTTGCAACTTTCTTAAACGATACGTCCATTACGCTGAAAAATTCGAAAAATTGATTCGGACAAACATTTTCGCTTTTTTACTTTTATCCTAGGTGCTCATGGGTCGGAGACATGGTGAAAAGAAAAATAAAGTAGAGTTTGAAAATTCCTGTTGAAATGGATATTTTTCGCCTAGGCGAGTCAAGTGTGAATTCTGGCGAGTCAAAAATTGAATGAGTCCATTGCAGGGATGATTTTAGTCGCAGAATTCGATTTTGACAACCATTTAAGCGTTGGATCCAAATTGGGCTTCTAAAGGGGAAGTTCAAAATCCAAAATTTACCAAATTTTTGATATTAGTGTCAATTTACCATGCTCCAAACTTGTCTTAGACTGTAATAGTTTCAAGACCTCAACACAACACATTAGCAAAACCAATATACCAAATCCGATACCCATTTGCGTGTGTTTTGCAAAATTTTGAAATCTTAACATCTCGTTTTCGGGCGTAATTTAGCTATAAAAAATAAAAACCTTCATTCAACTAGAACAGCAGGTTTTTGGTTTCATAAATCGATACTAATGTCCAAAATGTGGTGAATTTTAAATTTTGAACCTCCCTTTCAGAAGCTCAATTTGGGTTTAACGCACAAATATTAGTCAAAATCAAATTCCGCTATCACAACAACTCCTGTGCCAGCCTCATTCAATTTTTGGCTTGTTGAAATTTATACCTGACTGAAATAAGCAAAAAGCATTCATTTCAACAGAAATTTTCAAGAGTCACTTTTTTGGACATGGATGAGTCTTAGAGGCTGGGGTCATTTTCTGAAAACGTGACGTTTTTAAATTCGATTTGAAGTTTTGAATCAAAAACTTGAAAAGTTGAAGTAAAAATAATTAAAAAATCAAAAAACCAAAAAAAGAAAAAAAATTGAAAAATTTGAAAACTAAAAAAAATTAACAGATAGAAATGCTCAAAAATTTTAAAACATGAAGAAAATTAGAAAATATAAAATTAAAAAATTACAAATAATAAAGATAAAAAATTTTAAAAATTGAAAAAATTGAAAACAAAAAAAAATAAAAAATAAAAAAGCTCAAAAAACTAAAAAAAATTACGAAATTAAAAAATGGAGAAAATTATAAAATTGAAAATTGAAAAATTAAAAATAATAAAGACAAACAATTTTGAAAATTAAAAAAATTGGAAAGTAAAAAAATCAAAAATAGAAAAGCTCAAAATTTTTTTAAAATTAAGAAATTAAAAAATGGAGAAAATTATAATAAAAAAAATTAAAAAAATTAAAAAAATTGAAAAATAAAAACAAATAAAATTTTAAAAAATGTAAAAAAATAAATAATTGAAAATGCAAAAAGTTGAAGAATAAAAAAAAAGAACGCCAAAAAAATTGAAAAATAAATAAATAAAAAAAATTAAAAATTGACGAAATAAAGGTTTAAAAATTAAAAAAATATTTAGTCGATAAAAACATTGAAAGAATATAAGCTTTGATACTTCAAACGTGGTTTGGTATAATTTTTTTCAATGTTTTTGACATGGATATGCCTTAGGGCTGGGGGGGTCATTTTCTGAAAACACGATATTTTCGATGTAACGTTTTTGATTTCTGATTTGAAGTTTTTTATCAAAAACTCGTAATGATAGATGATTGTGCAATTTTTATTTCGCTACGTGATAATGAAATCAAATGTCAAAATTGGAGTGAAGAGAAGAATAAATGTTTTTGATTTGATGTTTTTAATCAAAAACTCGGCATAAAAAATGATTATGAATAATTTTTGTGCTTTATGTGAAAAATATTGACTGATCCAAAATTTTTTCCTGAAAAAGAAAAATGCCTAATTTTTTTCTTTTTACCATAGCCTCGTCTCATAACCACCTAGTAAAAAAGTAAAAATAAAGAAAATGTTTGTTTTTTAACGTTTTACAACATTTGCCTGAAGCAATGTTACAAATTTTTTAGCACGGTGTACAAATTTCCTGAAAAATTTTCAACGCTTTGTAGGGCAACCCCAACCATACTCCTCTCCTACTCCTTTGAAAAAACAGAACAGCACAACACTTTTATTATTTTACACAGTAGTAGGAAGTACTATGTAAGAAATATGCCTTTAAAAGTGATTTAAGCACATTTTTGAGAACTATTCGTGTCAATTGGAGATTTTCAACGCCCCAGCTCCTACCCATGGCCTCCAGGGGAAAAAAGTCAAAGAAGTGAAAATGTTCATTTTTGAATGTTGTACAACTTTTGTTTCAACATCGATTGTCACAAAACAAAGTTTGCACTCCATTCCTCCCTCAACAGAGGGACAAAATAAGCATGGATTTTAGGGAAGTTCGGGAACACTGAAATGCATACTTTACAATACCTATAAACGAAACATATTGATCGATTTGGACTATTTTCAAGCCAAAATGTCTATACTGCGTTGAATTAATCATCGAAAATACCAACTTGAGTAGGAGTAAGTATTTCGTTTTTTCTAAGATAATCGGCGATAATTCCGCACAAGGGGTACGATACGATGGCGCAAACATGAGGCACGCTGGAAATGAATCCTATCGATTTTATATCGATATTATGGATATCTATAAAAGAACGATACATCGAAATTGTTTAATACGACAGAACAATCTATGCTGAATTTCAAACGGTCATCATCGGGGGCAAAGCATAGCAGTACCTTTGATATACTGAGGTAGACACATAATGGTAATCGAATGTCCGCAACTGAAGGCAAACTTGGCCGCACAAGCTGCCCATAAAGGTATCGAAGTGAGCACACTCTTCCATGGGATAACCACCTAAATAAAATATGAAAATCGAATAATCAATAATTTTGGCCACGAAGTAGAATGAGTGATGAAAAAAATTCTACCTTTTCGCGGCTTTGCTTGACCTTCGACAGAATATAACTCTTTTCGGCGTCCGATATGCAATTATCATCAACCGGATCATTGGTGACTAATGTGTACCAGAATGCGTACCAAATGAGCGACAGTACACCTAAAATTGATAATTTCAATATTGTCCCAATTGTTCAAATTTTCATACGCCTGACGTTAGCTCGCCTGAGGGGATTCCATCAGGAGTCCGTCTTTCTCTACAAAACTCACCATTTGTATAGAATACAGCTGGCCAACCCCATAACTTGATAAGAAATCCGGATACCGAAAATGATACCGCTGTCCCAATAAATACACCGGTAAAACTATAGCTCACAAATTTTGAACGCTCGTTAGGTGGTGCCCATCTAGACCAAAGCTCGGTAACGCTGGCGAAAGCGAACGCCTATTAAAATTTTAATCGATGTGTAATTATCGTTAATTTAAAAAAAAAAAAAAAAAAAAAGCGAAAAGAGTTGAAAATGTTTAAGATTAGATACGATCTACGTAGATTTAATGTAACGAAACCTAAAGAAGTACCATATAATGACATAAGTAATTGGTATCTATTAAAAAGCTTTCAACATGCTTCATTTGAATCCTTACAGAGATCTTGTTGGAGAATTTCTAAAATTCAATTACCTATCGTAATATTCGTCTTAGATCGCCAGATTTGAAATCAAGAGCTGAATTTTTTATCCTATCTTTTAAATTACGTTACTCAAAATTAAATTTTTTAAATTAAACCAAAATATTTTGACGATGAATGAAAAAATTGAAAATTTCCAATCACCCCGTCAATGTTATTCTGGTCTGCCATCTCTTTGAATTTGAACTGATTACAGACGGTGCTTGTATTTTCAACATCTCTTCGATTGGTACATTTGTTTAGATTTTATTTTTCATCGAGAAACATCTATTAGTTTTATAGAATTTCCTTTCTGAATCCTTTTCTCAAAACTGAGAGACGAAAATATCCATGAAGAACATCTCTCATAAAGAAGCATAACTTGAAAATATGTTTCATTATAAAAAATCAAGATACGAGATCTCAAATTTTTTTTTTGGATACAAGGCAGCTGAGAAGTTGAAAGCCCCCGAAGGCAAAAAAGTTTTACCTCCTAGCACAATTTGGAGCAAAGATACGTGCTGGACAAACTTTTTTCAAGGTCAAAAAGGGAAAACCCTCTTTTATCTTCCCTCCTAATTGACCTCTAATTCTGTATCAATTGATTCGTAATCGAACAAATTTTTCTATTTTAGCCCCTCAGCTCATTCACCTTTAAATTTGAACATAATTACATTTTGACCCAAGGTCATCTCTGCTCAAAAATATCGAATTCGTCGCCAATCCAAACCTACTGCCCAAATTTCACCGATTTTCAATAGCCCCCTTAGATTCAAAGCTACAGCGGTTTGAAAATTTTATTTTGGCACCTTCCTCTCGATGGGCTGAAAATTTTCAACAAAATTCAGACAATTAGGCCATTTCGTTTACTAAATATCGTCATAAATTTCAAAATTTTCCCTCGAACAGGTTTCGAAACGGAATTTTCCTCCCCCTGAAAAATTGAAGGTATTTTATTCATCGTGGTGAAAGGGAGTGGGGTGGGGTAGAAATGAGAAGGAGGTTATTGCACTGAAAATTATTTTCTATATTCGTCTGACAATATCTGATAAGGGTATTTCACCAACCTCAATTGGAAGGGAATGAGGGGGGATGTTCTTTTTAAAATAGTACATCTCAGTTCCTTCAACTTTTGAGTTGATCAACTATTGTACATGTGCACCTTCAGAGTTGACTTTTCTATGATATGAGAATGGAGGGATTAATGCGAAATATTCGGCACAACAATTCCTCTTCCATTGATCGCCCTTCCAATGATATCATTGGAGCTATTATAATCGATATCGATCTGATTACCAGTTTTAACAGGAAAGAGAAGCAAAAAAATTAAAAATTGTTCACATGCCTAAAAAACTTTCTCAATCGTCTCACAAGCCCAAAAACGAACTCAAAAACTAGAAAAACCGTCCAAAAATTACTTTTTTCGAAGCCGAGGATAGAGAGGGAGGAGGAGAGGAGTGACAAAGAGGGCTGAAACGTCGAAACCCTCAAAAGATACATCCAGCACCCTCTATTAAATGTACATATCAAATTTCAGCCCCTTACTTCGGTTTGTAGAGGAGATATGCGCGGGGAGCTGGATATTTTCAACGTGAAAAAGAGGGAAACTCCCAAATCTCCCCTCCTGATCCACATACAAGAATGATTTTCGGATACGATACATGACTTTTGATTCTCTGTCGATTGGTTTAAAAACAAACAACTTTTGTAATTTTAGTACCTCAGCAGTCCCTCCCCCAAAATTGGGAATAATTGAATTTTTACCCAAGGTCATCCCCACTCATATGCCTCACATCTATCGGTAATTTAAGCCTACACACCAAATTTTATCGATTTTGATCGGTATAAAGCAGCGTAAATGAATTTTGGTTTTAGAAAAAAAAAACATCGCTTCGGGATGCATTTTTCCCTAATCAAAATTGCAGGTAAGAAGGGTTCGATAGAGCTAAAAAGTCGAAACCCCGAAAAAGACACATCAAGGGTCTCCACAGACGGGACATATCTAATGTCAACTTCCTAGCCCAATTTGGAAGGGGAGTTATGCGAGGAATAAACTCTAAAAATTAGAAAAAAACGACCAAAAAACCATAAATTCAAGGGCCGAGGGGATGAGGGGGGGTGCAATGAGGCTGAATAGCTGAGTTCCTCAAAAAGAATATCTAAAGCCTCCCACTAAATGTACATAGTTAATTTACAGTTTCAGACTCAATTAGGAGGGGAGTTATGCGAGGAACAAACTCAAAAAATTCGAAAAATCGACCGATAAACTACATATTTGGGGCTGTAAAGGCATGAAATGGAGCTGAAAAGTCGAGACCCCTTTCCCACAAGACACATCTAGGGTCCTTACTGAGGGAGGGTACCTACATACCTAATTTCAACGTCTTAGCCCAATTTAGAGGGGAGTTGTGCGAAGAACAAACATTAGAAATTAGAAAAAACGACCAAAAAAACACAAAATCAGAACTATGAGGGGATGCAATGGGATTGAAAAGTTGAGACTCCCAGAAGGCACATTTAGGGTCCCTACTGAATGTATATACCTAATTTCAAGTTCCTAGCTCAATTTAGACGGAAGTTTTATCAAACCCTCACTTTTTTGAGGCTATAAGGGAGTGCAATTGAGCTAAAATGTCGGAACCCCCAAAAGGCACATCCTGACCCCGAACTAAATGTACATAACAAATTTCAACTTCTTAGCTCCATTTGGTGGGAAGATATGGGAGGAACGGAACAGCCCTTTTCAAGATCAAAAAGAAAAAAAAACCTCATATCTCCCCTCCTAATTAAGTTAGGATATTGATTTTTGGATATGTTATACAACTTTTGATTTTCTATGAATTTATTTAAGAAAAGGCAATTTTTGCGTTTTTGACCCCCTCAGCACCCCTTTCCTTAAATTGGGTTATAACTGAATTTTGATCCAAGGTCATCCCCACTTATATATATCTAATCTGCCACCAAACTGAGCCGATTGCCCGAATTAGAACGATTTTGGTAGATATCGAGCGGAGTAAATGATTTTATTTTTCGGAGAAAAAAATAATAAATATCTGACATGGCTAAAAATTGTCTTAATGGTCTTGTAGGACACCGAAACGGATTTTTCTAATCTCGACACCCCATCCCCCCTTCTACATCCACCATAAGTCAATAGACCCTAATAGCATGAGCTGATTTCCGAAACGAGCGAGCACCTAAGCTCCCCCCCTCCACTAGAAAGTTTTTCTGTACGTACTAAATATCATACAAATGGCTGAAAAATTTTTGAAACCGATTGAATTTTGAGAAAATGCTCGTCCTCGTGTTGCTCAGGCATTTATACATTTCTGATTGGACGAAAAAAATCAAGCTTTTAACCCCCCTCTACCTCCAACGAAAAATTTTTCAACCAACTCGAACATGAATAATCATTTCTTTTTTTTTTAGATTACCAAGTCGAGGGGGTAACCACCACCCTACCTCCACCGGAACACCAAATTGGGCTACTCCTAATAGCCAAGCTTTTCTGGTTAAACGCAAAAATCAATACCCACGCCCCCTCCCACCCTCCACAAAACATTTCTATCCAGTTCAAACATAAATATTCATTTCATTTGTCTTGTTTTGGTGTGCAATGTTGTCGACTAAGCCGGGCCCTCAACACCCCCCCCCCCACCTAAACACCAAACTCGGCTACGCCTAATAGCCAAACTTTCATCGACAATATGACGTAGAAAATAGTACGAAAGATCGGATGAAAATAAAAAAATTCATCCTTCAACAAGTTTCTTTTGGAATGTGAAACTGATTTGCAACATACAAGAAAAAACTTTATAACCACCAGCGAGTAAACAAAAACTACCTCGAATAATCCTTCGATGACTCTGGACGCAATAAACAGATAAAAATGTAAATAAAGTACGAGCTGGGTGAACAAGGTTGTAACTCCGGTCATCAATACACCGATACCGAAAATCGTACCACCACCGAATTTGGTAGCCACAAAACCACCCAAAGGTGCTGCCAAATACCCATAGGAGAATGCACTAAGCACGAATCCTTTTTGTTTCGAATCCCAATCGAATTCAGGGTCCTGAAAAATACATAATACGCGAAAACACACTCAATATAAGTCTCGAACCGGCAAAAAATATATACATATAAATTTCAAATACTCACTTGAACAATAACGGTGCCATTTTCGAGAGTAATATTTCTAGCAGATGTCATCTGTACAATAGCCATACTCAGATTGGTACGTAAACAGTACATGTTTATGTATCCGAAAAAGGCCAACAATACGATAATGTAGCGTTTCGGTATACAGCACGATAAACACATTTGTTGCATTGTGAATGGATTTTTCCCAAATTATACTCGTTCAAAAAAAAAAAAAAAAAACTAAAAATTTGAAAAAAGCACAATTTTAGCGCAGAAAAAACACCACTCGTCGTTAATCTGCTACACGAATACAAGGTACATGCGAAGAGGAAAACTATCGGCTATGTCCGATCTCTCACCAAACAACCTGTTCGACTATCGGACTACGACGTCATTTGCGAGCGAAAAAAAAAAAAAATCACCATTCGATTTCGTCGGTATTGTTTGGCATTATCAACGTCACACGAAGACGAACGATTCGAGCAGAGCGAGCAACACGTCGAGATAAATAGATAATACCGAAGGTAGGAGGAGAGATCAGCGAACCTGTCAGTTTGAAGCGATTTCGCTTACTTCTTGTTCGCTTCAAAGTATACGTACGTACGATAATTTTTCCAACGTTTCGGCCACACACGATAAGGCTAATTCGATTCTCGAAACGATTCACATTTTACGTGGCCGTCGTGAAAATCTCACCCTGCGGGATACTGCATACGTTGGACAGATTCCAGAAGTAGAAGCAGATTAGAGGAATATGTTTCGTGCGAAGTTTTTTCACACATGGGTCAGTTCGGTTGGCAAATTGCAACCAATTAGAAATCGATAATATAGCTATGCAAATAGACTCGTTTCGACATTGGAAATTTTTGTAACGTCACAACCAGATACTATGTTGTCAAAAGAAGTATCGTTCATCTTTACGTAGATAGGCACAGGTAGGCATTAATACCTAAATATGTATTAATGCCTACTCGAAACAATCATCTTTGGCATTTAAATCTCATATCGGAAAAATACGTCGAAAGAAAAAACCACGATACGATACGTAGAGAAGTTTTTATCAAAAGCTCTCTTAACGTAATCTTAGAGGAGGTTTTTAAAGTTTACCTACGCCAGTCAAAGTACATTTCCATACACATACATACGACGTATTAAATAGTTTTTTTTTATTATTGTTATTTGTTTAGATTAGCCACCTGTACTAGTACTTACTGTTTGGCAATCATTGTAAAAACTTCGTTGAGCAATTCAATGAATGATTAAGATTATTATTATCATCTTATTTTGCGTTGATTATTTGGAGGGAAGAACGTTCAATTAAGATCTTTCTTAAAAGTGTAGGTAGATAAGTGTGAATATTTGGTTTTTGATAGGCATAGGCAAAGGTGTGCGGGGTGAGGGGGGATCAAGCCACCTCAAATGCTGGATTAACCTTACCCCCCCTAGTGCAATATTCTCAAAAAATCTAAAAAAATCAACACTGCATAACACTAAAAGATGAAAAAAATCAGCTTATGCTTCGCGATACTTTTTTCCCGATTAATGGCAAGGGTGAAGGAGGGAAAAGGTTCCAATGGGTCTAAAAAGTCGATACCACCAAAAAGCAGATCTGGGGCCGATACTAAATCTACATCCTCGAAATTCAACTTCCAAGTCCAATTTGGGATAGAGGAAATATACGAAAAACAAACTCAAAAAATAGAAAAGTTGAAAAAAAACTTTTTCGCGGGGTTGTGAGGGGGTGCACAGAGGCTGAAAGTCGAAGCTACCAAAATGCACATTTAGGAGCTATACTAAATCTAAATGTCAAATTTCAACTTGTTAGCTCAGTTTGGAGGGGAGTTACGCGAGAAACGAACTCGAAGCATAAGAAAAACTGAGCAAAAAACTAAATTTTCGGGGTTGTGTGATGATGATTGGGGGGGGGGAGGTGTATTGGAGGTGGTGGTAGTGTAAAGATACTGAAGAGTATATACCTTAAAAAAGACATATAGGACCCCTACTAAGCCTACACACCAAATTTCAACCTATTACTTCAATTCGAAGGGGATTACTCAAAACGAAAAAAATCGTGACCAAAAAACAACATTATCGGGGTGATGAGGGGATGTAATAGGTCCGAAAAGTTGATACCCTACGGCCCTAACTACGTCTACAAACCAAATTTAAACTCCTGACTAGGAGATACGACAAGAACAGCCATTTTTCGAGGTCAAAAAAGTGAAAAATCCTCATACCTCATCTCCCAATTGGTTAGGAGGCTGATTTTTGGACTTGTTTTATAATTTAGGATTCTCTATCGAATGACCGAAAAGTAATAATTTTTGCAATTTTAGCCCCTCAGCACACCCTCCTCTGAATTTGGGCATAACTGAATTTTAGCCCGAGGTCCACGCCACTCCAGAATATCAAATCTGTCGTCAATCGAAACCCATTTCCCAAATTAAATTAACTTTGGTCGGTATAAAACTGATCAAATGATTTTTTGTTTTAGAAGGAAAAAATGAATAAAATAATAAAAAATCACCCTAATCAAATACACATGTGAAGTGTCCAAAAATTGTCGTAATGGTCTTCTAAGAACCCAACCATCCGCCATTGGTCGATGGACCGTAATAACCTTGTTTTCATTGATAATATGACGTACAAAATCAGGCTCAAAAAGCAAGAAAAAGCAAAGCTTCTTGAGCCTGATTTTCGTAAAACATCAAAGATAAGTATGCGAACTTTTCCGATCACAGAGTAATGAAAAGGAACATCCTGCGATGCTTTCTCTTTAATCCTTGGTAGGGGTACGGATGGCTATTATGGTGAAAGCTGTAACAAATCTGCATACTAAAATTCAACCTCCTGGCTCAATTTGGAGCAAATTCGAGAAATAAAAAAAACTTGACAAAAAACTAGTCTGGAAGCGATGTGATATGAAGCCCTTAGCTCAATTTAAAGGGGAGATAAGCACGGAGCAAACTCACAAAAACTATAAAAACCGTTTGAACCCCACTTTTTTGGGGCCCGGATGGAAGGTGAAATGAGTCTGAAAAGTCGATACCTCTCATAAAACACATCTATGGCATCCAATTAGTCTACATACCAAATTTTAACTTCCTGGCTCAATTGGGGGAGGAGAGGGGGAGGGGGTTAGGCGAAAAACAAACTTAAAAAATGAGAAAATACGTCCAAATTACTACTTTTTAAATCGAGGGGGAAGGAGGGGGTGAACAGTCGAGCCCTCCAAAAAACGAATTTGGAACTTGTACCAAATGTATACACCAAACTTTAATCCTCCAGCTCAATTTGGAGAAGAGATATGCGTAAGAAGAAAAGAAGAAAAAGGCTCATATCCCTCCTCCTAATTGACCTAACAGACTAATTTTTAGGTATGTTACACGACTTTTAATTCTCTAATGATTGGTTTAAAAATGAACAATTTTTGTAATTTTAGGGTTTCAGTACCTCCCCTCCCAACCACCCCCACCATTCGAACATGTCTGAATTTTGACCCAAGGTCATCCTCACTCATATATATATATATATCTGAGCCTACTGGCCAAATTTGATTTTTGATACGAGGGAGATGGGCAGGGAGGAATAGGGAAAATAAAAAATTTCAAATGAATAAATAAATAACTAACGTTGCCAAATATGGTTTAATGGTCTTCTCCAACCCCAAAACGTATTTTTTCAATATTCATCCCACCCCCTCCCCCATCTTTTTTGAGCCAACTTCCGTTGATAGTCTGCGAATAGCCTTGACAACATGGCATAGAAAATCCCTCCTATAACACCAATAGGAAGGCGAATATTGAAAATTTTATTTTATTTTCAACGTAAACATTATCCCCTCCCCCTTCATTTGAGCATGAAAATTACAATTTGAGATGTCTTTGGAGAGGGGGGGGGTTGACCTTTCAGTCGTTTGGCACCTATTTGAAACCCCCAAAAATTTGCTTGTCGGACGATTATCCCCTTCCTTCACGGTTCCCTTCCCCTCACTAGCTTAAATTATACATGCAAATTCAGTAAGGTGCCCTACATATGCTTTTTTGGTGTATTCAATAATTAATATCTTGCATGCCAGGAATAAATTTCCATATTTTCAACATTAAGCAAAGATCGGGGTTCTCAGCATTCGAAAATTAAACAAAACCATGATTTTCGTGGCATATTACAATCACGAGAAATGAAATTCCTAATCAACGTTGAGGGTGGGAAGGGTTCAGTGGAGCTACAAATTCGAAACTCCAAAAAGGCACATTTAGGGTGCTTATTGACAGGGCATACCTAATTTCATCTTCTTAGCCGAGTTTGGAGGGGAGTTATGCGAGGAACAAACTCAAAAAACAAGAAAAAACAACCAAAAACCACATTTTTGGAGCTGTGAGGGGGTGCAATAAGGCTGAAAAGTTGAGACCCGCAAAAAGCAGATCTAGGGTCCTTACCTACCAATTGTCAAACTCGTAGCTCAACTAAGTGGGGAGATAGGGGAGGAACAGCCCTTTTTCAAGGTCGAAAAAGGAAAAAACCCTCATATCTCCCCTCCTAATGGACCTGGGAGGTTGATTTTTGGATATGTTATACAACTTTTGATTCTCTATCGGTTGACTCGAAAAGAAACAATTTTTGTGTTTTTGACCCCTCAGCACTCCTTCCTCCAAAATTGAGGAGAGCTGAATTTTTACCCAAGTTCATCCCCACTCTTATATATCTAATCGACCGCCAAACTGAGCCGAATGACCGAATTCGAGGAAGTAAATAATTTTAATGTTAGGCAAAAGAAGGAATGAAAAAAAAATAAAAATAAAATTGAATATCTGACATGGCCGAAAATTGTCTTAATGGCTCCAATACGAATTTTCTTAGCACCCTCCCCATCACCGTTGGTTGATAGACTGCAATAGCCTGGTTTTCATTGGTAATATGACCGAGACTCTACAGTAGGCCTAATCGTGGATCAAATTTCAAGTACGTCCAAACGATTGAAAAAGGAAAAAAGGCAGGTTTTATTCTAACTTCTCTAGATATTCCTATGTACCCGGTCTAACGACAGCCCAAATGCAGCCAAGAGGTTGGAAATAAGCATCCTTAAATGACGTTAAAGATTTGAAAGATCCGCAAAATTCAAAAAAATTGCTAAAAATTATTTAAAAAGCAATTTATCAGAAAATCCTCTCAACAGAAAACTCGAGTACAATAACTAGAGGAAGATCCAGATAAAGATGAAAAAATTTTATTGTAAGCTTACGTCCCACAAAATCGAGGAAGCTAATACACGTCCAGAGTACGTAGACGTACTAAACTTTTATTCCAGTAATTTTCCACTTAGCTGCTCTATTTGGGTAAGGGCGAGGGGGGAAAGGGGAGAGTTACGTGAGAAACCGATTATTTCTAAGGCCAATTAGGCAGAGAGGAATCGAATATCTTTTTGTTCAGCGATTTTTTTTTTCAGAATAATGCCAATGCAATTTTTGGCTTGCTCAAGTGCAAATACGTCTAATAAGGCTGCCACCTTGGCCCATATTAAGCTAAATAAGCAATTCCAATCTTGGTAGAAAAAAATATAAATAAATATCTGACGTGCCTAAAAACAAGTTCAATGGTTATTCGCAGATACATTGGTGATCTCTCCCCTCCACAGTATCAGCAGCAGGTAAATAGTCTGAAATAGTCTGGATTTCATTGGCAATAACGGTAGAGAAAATCTGGTTAAAATAAAATCTCGTACTTTCGAATTTAATCGAGATGAGAAAACGGCACAGATGTAGCGGAGAAGGGGGGAAAAAATCAACATTTTTTTCATTATATAATTTTTTTTCAACGAATTACTTATAATCTGCTCGTTTAAGATCGTAGATATCGTATCAACCATAACGTTGGGTAGATGATAAAAAAAAAAAAAATACATAAAAAAGTAGATCCGCTTGTTCGCTTTATCTCAGTTAACCACGGTCTTGAACTTCTCAATGGATTCTACACGATTATGGTGTGTCCCGCACCCTTCACTTGTTCTATTACGGTTTCTAAATATTAGTGAATATGAGGCGGAAAAAAATCATTTTTGCACAATGTAGTTCACGTGCATAGATCTTCAGAGTAGGTACTGGGAGAGTAAATCATTGAAAAAAAAAAATTTCGATAATTTGTTTACCAAGGTTGAATGATTACCTATCTACATACAACACGTCACTTAATTTATGGTATAGGTATGAATGCAGGTTTTTTTTTCTTTTTCTTCTTCTTCTTCGTGGCAGATACGAAATAAATGAGCAATGTTTGTGCTACGTGCTTATGGCAGATCTTCTAATTTTAACGATTTAATGGTACAGTAGAGAAAGAGGAAAAAATATGCGCATGTAAGAAGCTAAAGATACGAGCGAGCACTCGGATCAAAATGTAATTAAAATTAATCACCATTCGATAGTAGGACTGTAAAAAATAAGAGGAAAATATAAAACATTAAAATTTATGTACCGAAATGATCTTAGCCCGTTTGTAACCTTTTTGACCAGACGAAGAGAAATTTAATTTCGAAGGTTACAAAAAATTAATCGAAGAAAAAAACGATCATCACTTCGATGGTGTAATTTCGAAAAACGTAGTTAATAAATTTCCTTCTCGTGAATCGATTATCAGCAAACGATTACCTTACATAAATTTAACGTCAATATCTTAACAAATTCGGTTACCAGTTATCGATCGAATAACTAATTTCAAACTTTTTCCTTTCCTTAATTCTTTGATCCACCGGAACTTCCAAGTACGATAAATTGATTTTTTTTTTCATTAGAGAGTTGGATGGATCTGCTCCCACCAGGCTCACAGATAAAGAAGTTTCGCAGTCTGCAGATTTTTAACAAAAAAAAAAATTCATGTGAAAGGTTATGCCTCAAAAAGTATGGTGAAAATACCCTGTCCTTAAATTTTCGAAATTTTCATGAAACATTGTTAAGTACCTTTAGAAAAAATTGTAGGGCTCAAAAAATTTCCCCACCTCCTCCCCTCCTCTTCAGAATTACGAAAAAACGTATTTTTCAGCAAAAAAAATATGTTTTTTCTCGTCACAGGAAATAATTTTTTCTTTCGCCTAAAATGGATGGAAGGAGTATAGGTCAATGCACTGAAATTTTTTCAAAAATTTTGTCCTCGGGGGGAGGGGAGAGAAACTTACAAATGAAAACCTAAAATTGCCACAGCTCCCAACTCAAGAGAGGTACACAAATTTTTTTTCGCCAAAATGTACATCTTTTAGTGACTTCTATTTTTTGAAATATTTTTGAGTGCTGGGTAACGGTCAAAAATCAAAAAAACGATGTTTTTTGCGTTTATATCACAAACTATGGGTATTATACACAAATTTGTAATGAACATTTTTGTTTCTCGTAAAATTTTACCTCAGATTCTATGATCAAAATTTTTAACTTACCGCAAATTCGCTGCATTGCGGACATGAGCATTTGGGGGCTGGGGAGCGAAAATGCCAACCAAGAGTTTTATACTAAAACGAACACCAAATAATTCGGAGGTAGCGTGTCGGAATTTGTGAAAAAGTACTCTATCCCAATTTTTCGAAACTTTTAGAACCGCCCTCGCCCCACTTGCCATTCACATGAAAATATGTTGGCAATATTGGTGTTATGTGAGGAAATTCAAAAAAATAAAAAAAAAACAACAAAAAACCATTTTTTTGATAGAAGGAGGCAATATGATGGAACAGTCGAAATTCCTCAAAAGGTACATCAAGAACCAATGCTAAATTTTCAAATCAAATTTCAATTCCCCCCCCCCTAGTTCAATTTGTGGGGAGAAGGAGGTGATTAGTGAGGAACAAATTCGAAAAAAATAAATAAAACAACCAAAAAACTACGTTTTTGAGGTTATGAGGGGAGAAAAGGACAAGGAAGCTGAAAAGGCAAAACTTCCCAAAAGGCACAAGTAGAACTCTGCTAAATCTACAAATCAAATTTCAATCTACAAAGCTGTATTTGGAGAGAAGATACAGTGGAAACTGCCGTTTTCAAGGTAAAAAAGGGAAGAAACTCCTACATTTACCCTCTTAATTGACCTGAGAGGCTGCCTTTTGGATATATTAGGCATCTTCTGATTCCGCTAATTTTCCTTTTAATTTCAACTCAAAATCATAAAATCGATTTAAGGTCAAGGTCTACTGTTTTGATAAGTCAACATCAAACGTCTCTAATTTTGCTCAACAGTTCAACTTAAAATCACAAAATCAAGCTTTCATAAAATAAGTCCTCTAATGTCATTCCAGCCCATAAAAATCTCTGTACTGATATCAGTTCAATGATGACGTCACACTGTTGACGGTCCTTTCCTCAACATTTCAAATTAAAATCATAAAATCAATCCGAAGCCAAGGTCAACTTTCTATAATTTTGCTTAACATTTCAACTTAAAATCATGAAATCAATCCTTCATTAAAATAAGTCCACTGAAGTCATTCCAGGCCATAAAAATCTGTTCATTGATGTCAGTCCAATAATGACATCATACTGTTGACGGTCCACTAATATCATCTAATGATGACGGTCACTTGTAGATGATTTTTTCAGAATGTACTATTCAATATCTTTTGATGTTAATAGATTTCTTTATACACAAAGAGTTAACATCGAAAGAACGTAAGTTTCGATAAGGTTTCAAATCGAAATGTCGAGAAGCTTTCAGCTCAAAATCATAAATCAATCTAAGGTCAAGTCAATTGTTGACGAGTCAACTTTCTTTAATTTTCTTTAATATTACACCTTGAAATCATGAAGTCAATCCAGAGTCAAGGTAAACTGTTGATGGGTCAACGGATGATGACATTCCAACTCAGAATCATAAAATTGATTGAAAGGTCGAGATTGACTGTTTTAACGAGTCAACTTCAACATATCTAATTATCCTCAACATTTCAACTTGAAATCATAAAAATCAATCCTTCATAAAATAAATCCACTGATGTCATTCCAGGCCATCAAAATCTGCCCACTGATGTCAGTCCAATGATGACGTCACACAGTTGACGGTCCACTAATGTCATCTAATGATGATGGTCAACTGTTGATGGTCAAGGTCCACTATTTTGACAAGTCAACTTCAACATTTCTAATTATCCTCAACATTTCAACTTGGAATCATAAAAATCAATCCTTCATAAAATAAATCCACTGATGTCATTTCAGGCCATCAAAATCTGTCCACTGATGACAGTTCAATGATGACGTCACACTGTTGATGGTCCACTAATGTCATCCAATGATGATGGTCAAATAAATCCGGTGATGTCATTTCAGGCCATCAAAATCTGTCCACTGATGTCAGTTCAATGATGATGTCACACTGTTGACGGTTCACTAATGTCATCTAACGATGATGGTCAACTTTTGACGGTCAAGGTTCACTGTTTTGACAAGTCAACTTCAATATTTCTAATTATCCTCAACATTTCAGCTTGGAATCATAAAAATCAATTCTTCATAAAATAAATCCACTAATGTCATTTCAGGCTATCAAAATCTATCCACTGATGTCAGTCCAATGATGACGCCATACTGTTGACGGTCCACTAATGTCATCTATTGATGATGGTCAACTGTTGACTCACAACTGTTGGCGGTCAATTGTTGACGATTTTTCTAGAATGCGCTATTAAACAAACACCTTTCAATGTTAATAATAAACATAAATCTAAAGTTTAATAGACTGATTTCCTCATAAAAATTGTATACATAGAGAAGTACTTCCACGCACTCAGTCAAAAGTGTGTTTTGAAAATTGCCTCTTTCTATCATCCCCACCTTCTAATGAAGCATCATCTATACACGTGAAAATGAATCAGCATTTTCTCATTCCTCGTGCAATGTTTCTTTGGCAAAGAAAAAGAAAATACTTCCACTGCAAAATATTGAAAAAAATCAAACACTGAATACTCGAGTTTTCGATTTTTCTGCCATTTCTTCGAAAAATCACTCGTATAAATAAATAAATACAGACAGAATGATAAATAGTATTAATCTCTCGGTAAACTTAATCATCGTAGTAAAAACTTATAAAATATACTGGATAGGTACTTCAACTCATTGCTTCAAGTTCTCACCCCTTCGCTAATTTGTTTTCAAAAACCATCCACACACACACACACACGTGAGTAATCACCCAGATACGGGTACTCGTTGAAACTAAAAATAAAAAAAAAAATACTGCTGAACATTAAGTATGTACACGTATCTGTTATCAAATACCAACTCGTATATTTTTACGTTAAGTAAACCCTCTCGAGAAAGATCGAGGTTATTACGAAAATAAAGATAACCGCGTATAAACTCGATCGATACAAATATTATCCAATATTCGTCAAAATATCACTCAGATCGGTTAATTTACTCGCGTAAATATCACGAATTAGTAACCATGACCTACCAGGAAGTCAAACATCGAAGTAATTTCGATATAATTGTAATACAATCGACATTAATATACTCTCATCGCGTGCAAATAAATTAACAGTTAGTCGATCGCTGTACATTTGATTTCCAATATTTTATTCATCATCGAATTCAGTCATTCGTAAAAATAGAGCTAATTAGAAAAATACATAATTATTTGAAAACAATTTAAAAACGATAAAAGTATCAGCTGCAAAAGTCGAAGGGGGAAGAGAGGGGAGAAGTCACGGAAACATATTCTTAATATGGTAGGTCTAGATATATATATGACATGTAAGTGTTGAATCATTATATTATTTGCACTTAAATTAAAATATGGCACATTACACACACACACACACATCTGCATTAATAATTTACAAACAGGTGCCTTTTTACAATCGACTTATAAATGTATAACAATGACACAGCTGACGAGCTGATATTAAATTATCGTCCAACTCGAGATACAAATATTAGAAAATTCAACAGAGAATGAAGTCTCTTGGTCATAGTCATCCACGTATCCAGACATTATCGTTAATTTACTTAATTTAAAAATATATATACATATATGTTCGAGATCGTGATATTTAAAAAAATTTATCTAATCAATAAAAGCGATGCCATCGTGCAATAATTCGTAATCGTACACGATTAATTTATCATCTCGTTCACTCAGCTACCAACCAGGCAATCTGAGACAACGTTAAAACCCTAATTAAACGTCGAATGAGAAATACATATGTACTTTTCTAGGAGGTGAAAAAAATGACGGGGGAGGGGCAAAAATATATTACGATGGTGGACATTCTGATTCGGTGGTCATCGTCCTTGGTTGTATAGCAAATTCTTCTACGGGATCTTCGTTCCATGGTTGGGTTTCCCCTGAGGCGAATAGAGCGTACAGAATAGCGCCGATAATATAAATAACGCTGAACGAGATAAAACACAAGTTCCATTCGAATTGACTCTGGAATATGAAAATTACTCAGAAGATGGTTAGGAAGGGCAACGTGTGCCATAATTTATAGCGACGATAAAGATCTTTTATAATACTCACATGAGTCTTGACAACAGACCCGATAAAGAACGGACTACCTACAGTCCCTAGCGTGAAAAATGTCGTAGTGATACCGAAGAGTACGCTGGCATATTTGGGCGACAGATCGATTACGTTCACGCTAAAAAAAAGTTACCGAAATTAGCATGCAAAGATGTAGAGAAGGCAGGAGCATGCTCAGAAATTTGGACCCGCCAACTTTTTTCATTTTATCATTTTGATCGTACAGGTGAATGGTCATAATTCAATCAGTATTGAAGGGAGAAGAGGGGGGTCCACACGTTTTTCTTCTTGCGGTGCATGTGGCAGATTTGGGGAAAGGTCAAGTTTTTTTTTTTTTATGAAATGTCTGTAGAATAAAGAGTAGGATTTTTCTAATTTTCATTCGGAAATATTCGTGCAGTGTTCATTTCAGGCAAAAATCATCCATAATCATTTACTTAAATAAATAAATCAATAAATCAATAACTTGAAGTTAAAAACGTCACATTTTTAATTTATCAATTTTTTTTTATTTTCCAATATTTTTTATTTTTTTATTTAAAAATTTTTTATTTATTTTAATTTTTTAATTTTTTTATTTTTTTTATTTTTATTTCAACTTCTTTCATTTTTTACTTTAATTGTTTTTCAATTTTTTTAATTGAACATATCCATGTCAACTTTTTAACATTAAGGGCAAAAAATCATTCATAATTATCTTTTATCGCAAGTTTTGGATTAGAAACTTCAAATCAACAAATCAAAAAGGTCACTTTTCAGAGAATGCCCCCCCCCCCCGTGTCCAAAAACATATTCATGTCAGAAATCATTAAAATTCGTCGAAAATTGATCAAAAATCACAAAAAAATGTTGAAAATCATCGAACCAAAAATTGTTAAAAATTATTGGATACGGAGTGAAAATTTTACAAAAATAGGTTAAAAATAACGAATATTGAAAAACAGGTGAAAGAAAACTGACCAAAAATATTTTTAAAAAGTCGTAAAATAGAATAGAAAATTACGTGAAAAATCGACAGTAATGCGTAAAAAATGCAGGAAATTGATCAAACCTGCGAATAAATTTTAAAAAATGGGAAAAAATTAAAGGAACATTGAAAAAAAATTTTAGTTGCTAAAATTAACAAAAATTTGTAAAAAAAAAAGCAGAGAATTGTTCAAAAATTAGAAAATAATGTTGAAAAATTTGTAAAAATTGATCAAAAATAGGAAAAAAATGTTTGAAAAATGATAAAAATTCGCCAAAATTATTAAAAATTATTGATAAAATTTGGCAGTAAAGCGTAAATAGTATGAATAATTGATCAAAAACCGTAAAAATTTTTTCAAAATGTGCTAAAAATTGACCTCAAACTTGAAGAAAATCGACAAATCATCAAAAAAAGATCAAAAGTCATCAAAAAATGATCGAAAATCACAAAAATAATAAAAACCGACGAAAATGTACTAAAAATTTGAAAAAAAAATTATCAAAAATCATCGAAAATACCTGAAAAGAGCAGAAAATTGATCAAAAATCATGAAAAATTCAGTGTTTTCAACCCGTTTATGTCAAATTTTTACACAATTTTTAATGATTTTTAGTCAATTTTTTGCATTTTTCACATATTTAGTGTACTTTTTATTCAATTTTCGTTGACTTTTAACGATATTTTTCATATTTTTGGTTCATTTTGACCTAGTTTTTAAACTTTTTTCGCATATTTTGATTAATTTTCAATAACTTTTAATAATTTTTTTCATATTTTTGGTCAATTTTCTACCAATTTTTTATTCCAATTTTCTGCACTTTTTATGCATTTCTGTCAATTTTTCGCACAATTTTCGATGACTTTAAACGATTTTTTTTTCATATTCTCGGGCAGTTTTCACCCGTTTTTAAGATTTTTTATCAATTTTCTGCACATTTGAAGAATTGTTTGCGATTTTTACGAATTTTTCACCTTAATTCCGATTATTCTCAACCATGGTTTTCAAATATTTTTCAATTTTTTCGCGATTTTTGACCAATTTTTGCACTTTTTACGCGTCTCTGTCAGTTTTGTACAAAATTTTCGATGATTTTTAACCATTTTTTCATATTTTAAATAAATTTTCCACTAATTTCCAACATTTTTTAATTTTGTATCAATTTTCATCCGTTTTTCAACATTTTTGTTCAATGTACTGCATTTTTTACACACTTTCGCCAATTTTTCACCCAATTCTCGATAATTTTCAACAATTTTTTTTTCATATATTAGCTCAGATTTATCCCAATTTTTAATATTTTTGATCAATTTTCGACGACTTTCAACGATTTTTCACCATTTTACGTAAATTCTCAATGATTTTTAACGATTTTTGTTTTCAAAGTCTTGGTCACTTTTTGCAAATTTTTCAACATTTTTTCATGAATTTTTGTTCAATTTTCTGCATTTACAACTTATTTTCGTCAATTTTTCACCCAATTTTCGATGATTTTTTTACGTTTTTTTTTTTTTCATCGTTGAGACCAATTTTTGATGATTATTCAAGAATTTTAAAAATAAGCGGATCTCTTGAAAAATTCAAAATACTCTTTTTTTCACCATCCCTTTCACAAATCGGTACCAGCGGTAACACGCTTCTGAGGGGAGGGGGGATTGAGGATCAACCGAAGTGAACTTACTGAAAAGCAACATCGCTGAAGCTGGTAAAAAGCCTGTACAACGCCAAGGCCATCACAATACCGACGAAATTATGCCAAAATGCGGCCACATTGAGTAAAGCAGCGCCCACAGTAAATCCGACGCAGATGTACAATTTATGGATCTAAAATCAACGCGGAAAAAAAATTCACTTTCGAACCAATAGAATCGTTGGTCGTGAAAAATGAAATCTTGGTAATTAAGATACCTGGGTTCCGGTTAAAATTCTTCTATTTTTTAGTACATCTCCCAGGTAGCCGGCGATAGGATGAGAAATCACGGCGAAGAAATGAGGTAGGGCAGAAATCACGCCGATTTTATTAATATCGATGTTATTAATATCTGCGAAGGTGGAAAAGTTGCATATTTTACTCGTTTAAGGAACCTTTTTTACATCGTGGATTACGTATACGTTTCGTACCTTTAATGTACAGTGGCAAATATAAGATCACAATCGTGTATCCGCAGCTAAACACAAATTCTACCACACAAAGGGTCCATAAAGGTAACGAGGTCAGCATACTTTTCCAAGGGTATACGATCTACGAGAGTGACGTAGAAATTCATAAAGTTGGATTAGATTCGTGTTATTTAATTTTTTAATTTTGATGCGATAGATTAAGAGTAGGATGTTAGCTCACTTTACTCTTCTTATCGTTTTTAATATTCTCCATCAAATATTTGCGTTCAGCTTCTGAAAGACTTTTATCCTCAGAAGGATCGTTATAAACGAAAATTAACCAAATTAACCACCATACGAAAGCTGCACCTCCTAGAATATTCGAGAAAATTTCCGCATATATTATAATCAAACTGGCTCGTCGAAATTTCATAATTAAAATCGATAATTTGATATAGATGATAAATACCAGCAGAGATAGGTACAGTCTGCTTTTAAATAAGCACAGAAGGGCATAGCCGACTAAGAAAGAGGGAATCGGCTCTTGAAGGCTGGAATTTTCGACTTACTAAATCTACATACCAATTTTCAATCTCCTAGCTCAATTTGAAGGTGAGATACGTGTGGAGTAGGCCTTTTCCAAAGTCAAAGGGGTGGAGATCTCCCATATCTCTTTTCCTAATTGACCTGGGAAGTTGATTTTTGTATTTATCATACAACTTTTGATTCTCTATCGATTGGTTTGTAAACGAACAGTTTTCTCTGTTTTGGCCCCACAGTGAAAACTAAAAAGCACCTCCTCCACCGAATTTGGATATAACTGAATTTTGACCCAAGGTCATCCCCGTTGAAAAATTTAAAATCCGCCACCAATCCAAGCCTACAGCTCAAAGAGCAAGTCAGAGTAGGAAAGGATGAATCGACCTTTACCTGGAATTTTCAAACTATCTAAAGGAAGTTTGTCTCCATAGTCTAAAAACTCGTTGGTAAAAATTCTGGCTCCCTGCCTCACGCTCCTCCCCCCGCCATATCGTTCTAAATGTGTTCGAAATAGTAGTTTAGCTTGTAAATTTTTATATACTACAAATCTCAAACGAATTTTTTCAACTTTTTTCGATCATCTTTTCCATCACAAAATGAGCATTATACCTATATACTTTTGGTTGTTCCAGGTCTAAAACAACCTGTAGGCATTTGATTTTGAAATTGAAAAAGGGATGACCCTTGATATGGTCTATTATCGCTGCAAGTTTGAGAAAAATCAGTTGAGAATTGCAGAGTATAAAAAGGCATATGCATTATAAACTCATTTAGGGCGATATTGGAGGGGCGGGGAGAGAGGAGTGAAGGTAAGCTATTGAATAAAAATTTCTACCAGTGAGTTTTCAAATCACAGGGACTAACATCGACTAGACAGCTTGAAAATCCCAGCCAACGGCCGATTCACCCCTTATTACTCGGGTACGTTTTTTCAAGACAACGTTTTTCATTGAAGACAATTGCGCAATTCCGCACTTTCAAATCTCACGTTCATTAGCCTCACCAAACCCCCCTTCCAAAAAAAAAGAAAGTATTTAGTCGTAGATTTTGTTGGACAGCTAGTTCTGGATGCGCATTTTATGATCTTAATTATTCGCTACAAAATTAACCCCCGCTCCTGTAACTTCTTAAGAATCCCAATGTCGTTTCACGTGTGTAAATTGTAATTATGCTTACCTAATAAAGTCGTATATTCGTATTTCCTCCCTTAAATTGTAGTTTGGGGGCAAAACTCCACCGAGGGTGGTCAAATTCAAAAATTAGTACCATTTTCGAACCAAGCGCGAAATTTTAAACCATTTCAATATGCCGCATTACTGTTCTTAAATGAATGTTTTTATTATAATTTGGGGGGGGGGGGGGTGTGGAATGGTGGTTGGAAACTTTTTTGGGAGGCCAAGCTATGCTGAGAGTTAAAACTAATCAGTCATCATTGTCTGATTTGCGTAAATGCCAATTACATTTCATCTAAATGATGTCACTTCTTCAGTTCCCCCCTAAAATGCAAGTTTTTGGGGCAGAACTCCACCGAGGGGGTTCAAATGAAAAATGACGACGATTTTCGGATCCAGTGCGAAATTTTGACCTAATTTGATATATCACATCGCTACTTTTGGGCAAGTATTTCATGCCTTAATTTTGGTGGAGGGGGAAGGAATGACCGACCTTTTCATTTTCATTACTTCGTATTGTGCGGGAATTTTTTGCTCATTTTTGCGGGAATCGACTTTAAATGGTTTCATTCCACAAAATTAACGAGTATTTTTTGGTTCTCACCGATATTTTGGATAAGAGAGCTGTTTTACTGTCAAAAATCGTCCAAAATGCATAAAAATGGCACTTTAAATGCAATAAAATGCAGTTGTACATGGTGCAACGGAAAAAAATTACATTTTCGATACCGGGGAAGTATCTCAACCCGAATCCGTCGAATATTTTCGGTTCGGACCATGTTTCCCAAATCACTTTTTTAGGGGTCCGCTCCCCTTTGTGCAGTGTTAACATTTTGCAATTGCACTTTTTCGAATTTGGTGGCGAGAATCGACATTTTGGCAGCTCATTTGTTTGGTTCTCAAAAAGGATTGTTGGATGAACACTTTTTCATGTTTGGATCATAGACTAATATGGACTCAGTAGGAGTCATAGATGTGCATTTTGGGAATTTCGACTTTTCCGATCCATTTACCACCCCCCCCCCCCAATAGCTCCGAAAATGTGGGTTTTTGGGCGGATTTTCTTATA
>FIZR01026086.1:0-15307 GCA_900060175.1 Ferrisia virgata
GGAGGATTTTTTGCATGACTGTGAAGGAATCTGAAATGGAGTGGGTGTTTTCTGGGATGTTTAAAGTTTGTCTTTTTTGTTTCAAGTTGGCGCACAGGAGCAGGGAGTGTTGGGTGGTAATGGGCTGGGAGTTGCCAAAATTGACACATAGGTTTGGGGGCTCGTAGATATAGATGGCTAGCTATAGGTTATTTTTGTGTGATCAATTCTAAGACGTGTAATAATTATTTCATCTGTGCGTTGAAGGAGTGGAAGTTTTTTCCACAGTAGAGCAGATTTTTTGTGAATGAAAAGGTTGAATTACCTATATTTTTACAGCTATAAAACATTAAAAAATTTTAAAAACCTCCAAAATTGGACAGCTTCAAGAACTTGCAGCTCCTCAGGTTGTTAGGCGAACTAAGTCCAACCGAGTGTACTTATTTGGAATTTTACTTACATTTTCTGAATATCGTATTGAAAATACGAAACAGATACCTGCTGTTGAGCTGACTGTAAAAATTTACGTTTTTCGATATTTTTTCAAATTCTATATAAATTGGGCGTTTTTTAATCCCAAGTTTGGGGCACCTTTTTCCGATCTGATCCGGAAAATGAAGTTATATTTGTGTCTGGCGAGGTTGGTTTGTATGAAATCGACTCCAAAAAATACGCTAATGGCTGTATGTGAATTCGCGCGGGGAGGAGGGCTGTACACCTTAATACCTTCTCCTCTCCCTCCAGGTACCTATGAGAGTCATCAAATGCTTACTGTTTTCAAAAATTTTTAAACGTTTTTCTCGTCAATCATACCATATTTCACTTCTCTATTATTAATAGCACCACCACCCTCCTCTCCCCTCCACCCCGGGTAGATAAAACTAAACTTGGAGCTCTTTCTGTGTACGAAGTAGGTATTATATTCAGCCTTTTGATTTTGTGCTAAATTTTCAGCCATTTTAGTTGATAGTAGAAATTACGTCATTTTTGTCCCTCGCCCCCTGGGTCCCCCTTTTACATAAAAGGGGGTCAAGTTTAGTATCATTTTAATGGAAATTTTGTCGGGAATCTTATTTTACCTCTTGACTGTTTGCATTTCAATGTTTTGGGCCAAAACTAAGTTTAGGTGCATGTTTCACCTCGTCAAGGTGAAAGCTGAAATGTTATTGGGGTAAGATTTTAGGGGATGCTTATTAAGATCTTTTGCCTCGAAGGTGGCAATTTTTTCCAGTTTCGATGCTAATTTTACTCGGTTATTATACCTATCTGAATGAAAATACGAGAAATTCGGCCGAAAAAACTCTAATAAAGCTGTAGGATGGCTCAACACCTTTTTTTTTCTCTCATTTTCATTTTGAACGTCAACATGGGAAAAATTTCGCTTCAGAAACGATTTTTGCCCAGCACGCCCGCCGCACGCGTGTTTTTCTTCTATCATTCTAATCCTCGAGGCGGTGGGCTTTTGAATATTTACGCATACCGGCGGCTACATTTTAACGATAAAATAGTGTTTTTAATTTAACGTCGCGCGTCGCGTCGCGTGGCGCCGCAGTATTCAAGGTTCAAATGAAAATCAAATATACGACCGAAAACGTGTACCGTATATGTTTCCTCCCCCCTCCTCCCCCCAACTAACCGTCTGCTGTACGGTTTATGTACCTAGGTGAAGACGGGCGGGACACGTGTATACGCAAGTTACCTGTGAAAATGAGAGTAAAAAAAGTGCACCAAAGGTACCGTCACCATCGCGCCTTGTTCGTAGAAAATTTTAAAAGCTGAGTGAAAAATGTTCGTTCAAATTTACGCGTTATTACCTTGACGCACGTACGTTTACCAGGCTAACTAAATATTTATGTGGTACCTACCGTACATGTACCTATACACATAATATGGAACATTCTCTTCGCAGTAAGGTTGGGGGGGGGGCGAGTACAATATATATTGCTGGTTAGCGCGAAAAAAGAGAGATACGAAACGAAACGAGTAACCGAGGTGCGACGAGGAAGGAAGAAAAAAAAAAGTTAAAATAGTGGCATTTGAGCGACATCACAACTACTATACTATATGAATGTTAACATTATAATATTACAACGTGGCAACACCCTAATAAAAAACTGTTACGAAAGGGGTGAAAAATTTAATTTTTTTTTCTCGCGTGCTTGTTTCCTTTTTTTTTGCCTTTGTAATCGTCTCGTATAAATGAGAATTTTGTTCGTAGTTGTGTGTGGTTTTAGGTTCTAGCAGAGTTTACAATTATACGTCTTCATGTGTAGGAGATGGAATGTGGTGAGAATTTGTGATTTAAAATAAGCTATAGAGCGGGGGTTTCGGTAACACTGGTTTAGAAATTGCACGGATATACTAGGATTGCAGGTCAAAGCAGAGCAGGCACATAGCCAGGAATTTTTTCAGTCCAGACAAATGAACTTTCAGGAAGGGATAGTACACTAGAGATGAATAAATTACCTTCCACTCACACGACCCCCCATGACAATAAAGTAAACATTTGAACCCTATTTTTGCGTCACGTATTTCTATCAATTTTTTTTTAAAGAATTTTCATTGATTTTTAGCGATTTTAAATAAATTGAAAAATAATTTACGATTTTTTCACCTTTTAGGTCAGCTTCCGCCTAATTTTCCACAAAAAATTTGACAAAAATTGCTAAAAATTGATCAAGAAGCTCCAAAAAGTGTGGAAAATTAATCTAAAATATTAAAAAAAAATCGTTAAAAATGATCAAAAGTTGGGTGAAAAATTGACAAAAAAAAAAAAATAGAAATGTCGAAACATGATCAAAAATCACGAAATAATGTTGAAAAATAAGTAGAAATTGGCCTAAAATCGTTGAAAATTATTGAAAAAATGCGTAAAAAATAGACAAAAATGGGTCAAAAGTGCAGGAAATTGATTAAAAATCGCGAGAAAAGTTGAACAATATGTGAAAATTGACCACAAATTTAAGAAAAAAAGTTAAAAATCATCGAAAATGAGGTAAAAAAATTAACCGAAGTAAGTGAAAATTTATTAAAAAATGTTAAAAAAGCACTGAAAATTTGGAAAAACTTGACAAAAAGTGGTAAAGAGTGCCAAAAATTGATCAAAATTCATGAAAAACTGTTGAAAAACAAGTGAAAACTAATTAAAAATGTGGAAAAATCGTTAAAAATCGTTGAAAAATGGGAAAAAGTTGGCAAAAGCGGGTTAAAAGTACTGAAAATTGATCAAAAATCGCGAAAAATTGTTAAAAAATATCTGAAATTTGACCTAAAATTTGAAAAAAATCGTTAAATAGTATGAAAAATTGGGTAAAAAGTTGACAGAAGAATGTAAAAAAGTGACAAAAACTGATTCTTTTTGTAATTTCTGTTCAATTTTTGCATTTGATACCCATTTTTCAGTGATTTTTTACAATTTATGATCAGTTTTTGGCATTTTTTACGATTTTTTTTTTAGGTTAGGTCCATTTTCACATGTTTTTCAACATTTTTTCGCAATTTTCTAATCTTTTTTCCAATTTTTGTCAAATTTTTACCCATTTTTCAATGATTTTCAACGATTATTTCATATTTTTGGTCTTTTTTCGTGATTTTTAACCAATTTTCTGCACTTCTTATCCATTTTTGTCAAATTTCTACGCGATTTTTAGAGATTTTTTTATCGATTTTGGGGTAATTTTCACCCAATTTTTAGAATTTTTTCGTAATTTCTGATCAATTTTCAGTATTTTTTACCAATTTTTGTTACATTTTTACTCAATTTTTCATGATTTAAACGATTTTTTTCAAAATTCACGTCATTTCACCTCCATTTTGCAACATTTTTTCGTCATTTTCCGTCAATTTTTTGCGCCTCTTGTCGATTTTTGTATGATTTTTAATGATTTTTCTTGTTATTTTGATCATTAATTGGCAATTTTAAACGTTTTTGTCGATTTTTTACTTAATTCTAGTTGAATTTTTACCAAATTTCAATGATTTTTTTCACAGTTCATGTCAATTTTCACCCATTTTTCAACAGTTTTTTTAATTTTGATCTGTTTTCTGCATTTTTAATCCATTTCTTCGTATTTTTACTCAATTTTCGATAATATTTAACGATGTTTTCGAAATCTAGGCCAATTTTCACACATTTTCTAACTTTTTTACGTCACTTTCAATTTTCTCTACATTTTAACTGGTTTTTGTACGATTTTCAACAATTTTTCACAAAGATTAGGTCAATTTTTAATCATTTTTCATTTTTTTTGTGATTTTTGATGAATTTTCGATGAATTTTTTATCGAAATTTCAATGATTTTTAAACGATTTTTTCCCCATATTTTTGTTCAATTTTCGCTTATTTATTAACTTTTTTTTTTGTGATTTTTGAATAGTTTTCTGCATTTTTAATCCATTTCTTCGTATTTTTACTCAATTTTCGATAATATTTAACGATGCTTTCAAAATATAGGCCAATTTTTACACATTTTCCAACTTTTTTACGTCACTTTCAATTTTCTCTACATTTTAACTGGTTTTTGTACGACTTTCAACAATTTTTTTTAAAAATTAGGTCAATTTTTGATCATTTTTCAATTTTTTTGTGATTTTTAAGCGATTTTTCCCCATATTTTTGTTCAATTTCCACCTATTAAAAAAATTTTTTTTTGTGATTTTTGAATAGTTTTCTGCACTTTACCCATTTTTGTCTGAAGTCACCATTGGATAAGGTAGGTGAATCTAGCTCAGAGCGTAAAACCAATGGAATTTAGTTCTTATGACCAATTTAATGTTGATCTAGTTTTATAGCCTCCATTTTTACTCCACGACTGATATTTCGTCAACCATGGGTGAAAATCAGGTCAAAGATTTTGGCAGGCAAAATTTTCAAATAAAAATGTGAATTTTTGAAACTGATTATGGTGCTTATGGAGGCTGGCCTGGGCGCTAATCTGTTGCTGATTTTTTCGTATAGCAATTTCGTAAATAAAGAAATTAACGTTTCCAATTTTTAGCTTTGTGCTTTACTTGCCTCCGTTGAAATTTCAAAGATTACGAAAAAAAAAACGAAATTTAGTGGAAATTGGGTAATTGATGATTACCTTATATTTGGGAACCAGACACAAATCGATTTTTTTTTAGAATTGTCTTCCTTAAACTTAATGCAGTAACCTCAATTTGAAGTTCTCAAGCACGTATTTCGGCTGGAAAAAATTTTCGACCATATATTAATACCTTTTGGTATTATAGTCTACCACTCACATATGTTTGAAAAAAAAAATGCTTGAAAATTTACGAAAATAATAATTATTATTTCCAAGACTGAAAAAAGTAACATTTTGGCTCGTAACAAGAGGACCAAAATTTTTACCACGAGGTTTTCACACCATAAGAACTCAATTTCATCGCTTAGTTCCAGACTTCAGCTCTATGGCATATTCATCCATCTTATATACGCCGGTACCCTTTGTTCAAATAATGCCAACTATATCGAATGATTTTGTATTTACGAGAAGTAACAATGTTGGACGATGTTGAACTACGATGATAGTACAAATACGACTGAATGTAATCTGTTGATTTTTCATCCAATTAGTAAACGTTTTAGTATACGAGTATTAATCAGTTAAAGTAAACATTGTTCGACGAATGCGAATTACATCTGTATCGGTTATGGCGAAGTACGTAAGGTACCTACCTAACCTATCTATGTCTTATGGTATAATTTATAAGGAAAGAGAAATATCGCTATTTCTTGAGTAATTATTTGCTTTATAAATAAAGAGCATCTTTTCGGTATGATTTAATCATTGGTTGGCAGGTGAGTAGATGGGTAGGTAGATAGGTAGGTAGGTAAGTAGTAGGTATTGCATACCCGCGTGGGTGCACCAAAAAATACATATCCAATTATATATAGAATTTGTATACCTTAAGGTATATCCCTCTGCAATGTAACATCTGGAAATTATCTTAATTTAATTTTTCTGTGTACAAAATCCACCACGTATATTTTTCGTTTAAGTAAATCACTTCTCCTCTTGGTATGTTGAAAATATGGCAAAAATCATAACGACGGAACAGATATTAGAAAAGGAGATATTTACATTCATAATCATATTTTTATATTATACGGTCGTCTGTTCGATGTTGGCTGTTGGTACTAGACGACGACGATGACTACGACGAGGAAGCACTTTAAGAGAAGCTCACTTCGTTAATGTGTACTTATACCTACCTTCTATCTACCAAGTAGTATATGGGGAAGCTCGATCAACACGCAGGAATTGAATTTTGGCGTATAAAAAAGGGTAAACTGCACACTGCGCGCAAACCAAGCGAACATTTAATTAACGAGCAAATAAGTTCATTTATGTAGGTTTGTTTATCATTAAAAGGTTTTTTCCTTTAATTAATTACGTATTCGAAGAGATTGCCTTCTCTATATACCAACGTACACGTCATCTTATTACCGTAAAGCAATGTAGGTGCAGGGGTCAGGTCGACGAATCGTCGCAGAAATGGTGGAAAGTCTTGTCGTATACGTAGACGGAATTGTAAAAATACAACTTTAATCATCCTTCTTCCTCTTTTACTTTTTATTTTTTTGTTTCTTTCAAAGGCTTTTATTTTTAGATACGAAAGATTTTAATTTCAGTTATATTATACTATCTACTACTATGGAAATCCTCTTTACCATCTCGACGCCAGCACGCCGAAAAATATTAATAATTTTAAGCGAGCACGTGTACCGCTCCGAGGTATAGTACCCTACGAAGTACGAACACTCTTTACGTATATATTTACTAAAAGCAGCTCTTTGATTTTTGATGCGACAAAAAGAGAGCAGCATAGCGTGAAAAACTTGTTAAATTTTTATTAGTACGCGACCGAGATAAAAATTAAAAGCTCTCTAAAGATGTCATATTTCACGACGACGACGACGACGACGACGACGTAGCGAACAAGAATTCCATTCAAAGTTTTGCCTTTTCTTTCTTTCTTTTTTGGCGAGCTGGAGGAGCATGAGGGAAGAGTAGTCTGGCGTTGTACGAGTACAGGTATATGGTTTGAATAGAAAAGGAGAGGGTGATTCTTTCTTCTCGTCGTGGTTATAATGTCGTATACGTATAGAAATACTTGTACGGAAGTTACATAAGGAGAAGCAGGTGAAAAATAGGCTCGTATGAGTATAAGAGCTTATGAAATAGGTATTTACTATGTACCAGTGCGTAGGTACTTTAAAAATGGTTAAATTTCATTTTATCATCGAATATTGGCGTCTTTTGTTGAAATTAAATACGAACGTCTTTATACGACCGCATTAAAATTACGATATCGTGAATATAGCGCAGCCCCTAGTTGCGTTCTCGTGTTACACTTACAGGGGCCTAAATGCTTTATGGTATCATTTTTTATTACGTCGTTTCCATATTAAGAATATTATCGAGTCGAGAAGGCTGTGTTTTTAGTCTAATTTTCGGTGTCGTGTTGCCAATGAAAAGCAGGCTATTGCAGACCATTGACATACGATTGATGGAGGAGGAGGAAATATCAACGAAATCCGTTTTGACGTCGTAGCAGACCTGTGAGACCATTTTTGGCCATATCAGATATTTATTTCGTTTTATTTTTATACCCACCCCCTCTCCCCAAACTAATAATTGGTCAAATTTGGACAGTAGGCTTGGATTGGCGGCGGATTTTATATATTGGAAGAGAGGGTGCTGATGTCCTAAAATCGAAAAAATTATTCGTTTTCAAATCAGTCGATATAGAATCAAAAGTTGTATAATATATTCAAAATTCAACCTACTTGGTCAATTAGAAGGGAAGATGTGAAAGATTCCATCTATTTTGACCTTAAAAAAAGGATTTCTCGCACATTTCCTTCACCATCATTGAACTGGTCCTAGAATACGTGAGGAGGTGCAAGGGCATTGAAAGTATCAACTCGGAGTATGGGGAGCGATCTGTGTGTGATGAACTCAAAAAATTAGAGAAACCAATCAAAAGAGCGCATTTTTGGGGCTGTGAGGGGTTTAAGGAAGCTGGAAAGTTGAACCTCCAAAAAGCACAACTAGGGTTAAATCTACGTGCCAAATTTCAACCTCTTAGCAAGATCTGCAAAGGACAGTCTCAAAAAATGAGAAAAAGAGTAAAAACCACTTTTTAGAGCCCCTAAAACATATTCAAGACCACTTTTCAATCTACGTGTCAAATTTCAACTTTTTAACCTAATATACTTGCACCGAAACATGTCTGCAATTGACTTACCGATAGTTGATCATTCAACAATTGACTATCAAAATCCAGATTGTTCAGATTTTGATGGCCGTAACATTGATGGTAAATTGTTCTAGGCTGATGATGGTCAATAGTTGACTCGTCAATAAGTGACCCATTAATGGATGACCATCAACAGAGTGGACCATCAAAACCAGAATTGTTCAGATTTTGGTGGCCTGGATGTTGATAGTCTTTAAATGATGGTCACTTGTTCCAGCCTGTTGACGGTCAACAGTTGATCTATCAATTGGTGACCCGTTAATAGTTGACCATCAAAAGTGGACCATTAAAACCAGAATTGTTCAGATTTTGATGGCCTGGATGTTAAGGACTTGGTCAACTGTTCTCACTTGTTAACGGTCAGAACAGTTGACCTTTCAACAAGTGATCCATTAATAGATGACCATCAACATTGGACCATCAAAACCAGTTTTGTTCAGATTTTGATTGCATGTATGTTGATGACATTAACAGTGATGGTCAACTGTTTTGGACTGTTGATGGTCAACAACTAACCTATCAACAGGTGACTTGTTAATGATTAACATCAACAGTGAACTATTAAAATCTGGATTGTTTAGATTTAGATAATCTGGATTTTGATGGTCTCGACATTGATGGTCAATTGTTTTGGGTTATTAACACCTGGATCACCAATAATTGGATTATGCTCGACAGAAAGATTTTAATGATATGAAAAAAAAGGCTAAGCAGTTTTCAAAATTCCTAATGTTGAAAATAAATCGCAAATTTTTCCAAAATTATGTCATTTCAGATGAAATTTGGACTTCTGCTGTAACCAGAAAAGTGATGACATGAAGAATTTTGAAAATTTGCTTAGCATTTTTTTCTTAACATTTAAAAATACGTTAAAATTGTATGTAGTTCAGATATTGATGGTCAACTTTTTACAGTATGGATCATGATGGTCCACTGTTGATGGTCAGGTGTTGATGGATTTGGGCCATCAAGAGTTGACAGTCCAGATGTTGATGATGCGGATGTTGTTAGTCTACTATTATTAGTCAATTGTTGACAGTCCACTGTTGATTACCAACTCCTAATGATCAAGTTTTGGCAAATCTGGACCGTACTAAGTATTACTTTTTATTTTTATCATCAACCCCCCCCCTCCAAAATTAAAAATCATTGCTTAGCTCGATAACAACCGAAATCAATCAAATTTGGGCAGTAGGCTTGAATTGGCGGCGGATTTGATGTGTTTGGTCAGAGATGACCTGGGGTCAAAATTCAGTTATGCTCAAATTTGGGGAAGAGGGTGCTGAGGGGCTGAAATGCAATCAGTGGTTTGTTTTTAAACCAATAGATAAACCACTCAAGGTTGTATAACATATTCAAAAATGAAACTCTTAAGTCATTTAGGAGGGGAGATATGAGATAGGGGAAGGGGGTTTCTTCCTTCTGACTTGAAAATAACTGCCATACGCATATTCTTTCTCCCTTCCTCCCTCCATTGAGCTGGTTGGTTGAATTTTGGTATATAGTCTAGAGTGTCTTTTAGGATTATCAACGACTTTTCAGCTCAAATAGTATAAAATAGATAGTTCTTTTTGTTCTGAATTGCACCCCCCCCCCTCCCTGCCCTAAAAAGTGGATTATGAGCGAGGTTTCTTATTTTTTGAATTTATTTTAAATGTATCTCCCCTCCAAATTGAGTTAGAATGTTGAAATTCGGCATGTTTATTTAGTAGGGGTCCTAAATATGCTTTTTGTGGGTTTCAGCTACTCCAGTATCTACCAGTACCCCTTCCACAAAACAAGAAAGAACATCGCAAAGCGCTTTTTTTCCTTTCATGAATGGACAGTTCTCCTATATACTTTACTGTATGAAAACCAGGCTCAAAAAGCAACGCATTGCGATGCTTTTTTTTTTTTTTGAAAAGACATTCAGACCAGATCTCGTATACTACACGTTGCCAGTCTGTCGTCTATTGTCGGTCTCCAATTAATTATCGAGGTATAATGAAGTGGTTTTTTCGTACGTTTTTATATATAAATACTCGAACTCGAACGAACGTTAGCTCTAGCCTTATGCTGCACTAAATTATAGTATAGCGAATGAAATATGTGCCAGATATGTGTATGGTGTAATTGCGAAAAGCAACCAGGGTCTGGTATACGGATACATGTGGTGGATTTTTTGTATTGTTGTTTTCATTTTCGAAATATGGCATCTTTCTTTTCGGGCCGGGCTCGAATGGCGGGGTTTAATAGCATCGCGTATATACGTATTTGGCCAGTCATTATGAGAGGAATAATTAGCCTTAAATGAATAAATAATTACCAACGTTTTTAGTTGCTGTATGTACGATGAATGAAAAAGGTTTTGCATTTTCATCACCAACTATACAACTTAACCAACTGTTCCACTTCTCATTTCGTATATGTGGCTATATAGCTTCGTAATATTCATATTCTACGCATACATATAAATGATATACATTGATACATATTACACACGCACAAAGAAAAGAATAGTGAAAGAAAATGTATTGTGTTTCTAGGTAGGTAGGTAGGCAGCTCTAACTACCTGGTTAGTAGGTACAGGTTAGGTACATTGATGTATGTATATACAACGAGGGGGTAAGAGCGTGAAACTTGGACGGTTATTAAAATCATAAATTACGGTATCAAGTTACTTGTAAATTACAGCTTTGTCGTTGTCGTCGTCGTCGTCGTCGTTGGTGGCGAAGCAGTATGCACCTACCTTTTTGAATGCCTAATTTTAAATGATTTATAGTCATATTAATAGTTAAAATTTGGCAACTACGATTACGCGCGTAAACGAGCTTTTAAAAAGCTCATGCACTATATATACCTAGTTTTTATACTCGTGTAATAATTACCACAAAACCTATTGCCTTTGCCTATATTTTTATCCCAGCACCTATAATATATAAAGAAACTCAAAGCACGTAAAAGGTTCACGACTTACGACATTGGTGTTATTTTTTTTTTTTTCCAAGTGTCGAGTGAACTGAAATGGCATCAGAGGGAAAAACAGAAGACAATGGAGTGTGACGATATCGGTATTTAAGTTTATGTAGGTAAAATACCTTTATCTATACCATAGAGGTATAGTACACCAAGTGCTTATTTTAAAAGTACTGTTATACGATGGACACGATATATTATGCTGTACTTTATGCGATTGGGGTAATAAAATTTATTGTTTGTTCGATTATACTTAGCATGTGATTTAAACACATTTCCTTTTTTTTTTTTTTTTTTTTTTTTTTTTTTTCTTTTTTTTTTTTTTTTTTTTTGCTTTTAATATGGTTATATCTGCGGTTCGTCCATCGATCACGAAATAAGTATGGTATGAGAGTTTATAAAACCTCAAAATCGAATTGTAATATCAATTAACACCTCTCTTAACGGTTATGGTGCGTGTACGTTGTAATTATCGTACTTTTGATAGGTTAAACTGGTACGAGGAGTTGGTGCAATGAAGATATTTTTCATAGTGTTTTACCTTTAAAGGTGGCCTAGGCCATTGTTGTTTTCTTTGCTTGTAACGCTCTTCGAAGCTTTCATCCCAGTATTCTCGATTTTTCAACCAAAACGGCTGCAACAAAAAAAATATACATATAATCGATTAGTTAAGAATTTAAAATGCTAAATTAATTAAAATTGAAATGAAACGACGAAGAATTATTTTCCAATATCGTGTGATATTTGGAGTTGCTTAAATGTTCTTACAAAAGCTTCAAATACACCTAGGGTTGGGATAAAGAAACGAATTTTTGCCCAATTCGGCTGTAGCAGGGTAAAGTGGACGATTTGCCTTGTGGTCTCAGAATTCAACTTTTTTTTAAAGAGGCTATTTAGGCAGTGGTAAAACATGAGTTTTAAATTTGTTCACAATTTTTTATCTCGTCACTGGAGGAGGGGGGCTTTTCAAATGATTTTTTTCCTCTGCAAATTTTTGATCGATTTTTCTCAAACTCGCTGTGAAAGTGAAGATACCCAGGAGGAGTGTTGTGGAACTTTTCCAGATTTCTCGGACCTTTAGTATGACCTTGAAATGGGCTTTGAATATTCTAAAGGCGGGCTTGTAAGACCCCCATTTTAGAGTTGAAAACTCTAAAAAAATTTTTCAAGTTATTAAAAGTATTTTACACCTTGAATATTTTTGTAAATTTTTTGGAGCGGTGACCCTTCTACTGTCCTTGAAAACCTTTTTTTTTCGTTCGTTAATATAAAATTATCGCACGAACTAATTCCTATTTTTGAAGGCTGTAAAAGAAGTCACGACTCCACAAAATTCGATAAAAGTAAAGGAGGTGTAATGAAAACATTTTTTCGAGTTTCTAGCTCTGAAATCAGGCGTTACAAGTCCCCTCAAAATTTTCGAAGCCCATTTTAAAGTCATACTAAAGGTTTGAAAAATCTGAAAAAACTCCACAACACTCCCTCTGGGTACCTTCACTTTCATACCAAATAGTCTCTTGAAAAATTTAAATTCTCAGACCCAAAAGAAAATTGTCATCCTTAACCCGCTGTAATCTTTAGCGTATTTTTTATCCACCAAAAAATTAGCTAGAAAAATCTGGAGTATTTTTTATCGGATTTTAATTTTACCGCCCTGTGTTAAAATGTGATTCCTTGTCCCACATCCTCAGAAATACGGTATTACACCAACAGTTTCATGATCGTTTTGGATTTGAACGAAATTCGAAATGGTTTGAAATGCGGGGGGGGGGTCAGTTCTTAGATTGGATCAGTGAGCTTAAGTATAAAAGAGTAATTTGTTATTGTATTGATATAGTTATCAAAGGTGGGGAGAGGGGAGGTGAGGAAATTAGGGAAGAAGAAAAAATGTTAAAATATCAATTTCTTATTCTTCCATTTGTTTTTCTAGTTCTCGGCTTTTATAAATAAAGTGAATAGAATAATTCAATGTGAATGTGAAATTTTCAAAAAAAAGTAGGATTTCTAAATGCATATTTTTTTTAATGCCATGAACGAGAAAGAGTTAGGTAGTTATTTACATGAATGGATTGTATTAGATTTTTTTTTTGAATCGAAAAGTAAGAGCGATAAATACAGTTACCAAATTACGTCAAATGAAGGTAATAAATTTTTTTTATTTTTTTTATTTTTAGGACCTTTAAAATCCTGTTTAAAATTTAAAAAAATCGGTTATTTTGAATTTTTTCAAGTTAATAAAATAAAAATACGGAATTTCATGAGTTCTAATGACATAATTTTTTTAATTTTTTTACATGAAAACAAGTTTAAATTATTAAATGTTTTTCCGTTTCAAACATAGATTTAAAATCCCTGAACAGCAAAAAAAAAAATGACGAAACTTTTTTTTTTTGATCTCATGTAGGAAAAATGGAAAAAAGGAATTTTTGTTTTGATTTTTTATGTCATCTGTAAAATTTTAAACATTAGGGAACGGCGGTAGGGGTCAAGTTGAAGACACCAAATTTTTACCACGTTTATTTGATGACATAAAATTGAAATGCCTTAGTCTGCATCTGCAGAAATTCAAAGTTTACTTTTATCAATTTCTCCCTCCTTTTCGGGAGGGGGGGGGGGTTAAAATTCCTGTCGATTTAGCGATTATCTCTCCAAACTTCTGGATTAAAATCATGATTTTTCTTTGAATACGCGTAAATATATAATTTCTGTTTTTATAAAACTTTTTTCGATATTCTAAGCCAGTGAATGGGGGTGGTGGGGTGGGGGAAATTTTTTAGAGTTACTTAATTATGTTTTTGGAAAAATTTACAAATTTGACATCAATGGCATTTTGCATATTCTTATTTGAGAATACGCTTTGGAAATTTTAAAGTGAAGGTGGGTAAGGGAGAGAATTCAAGAGTCCAGTCGAGTGCCTTAAATTTTTACCTCTACTTTTCAACTCAAATTGCGCTGAAAATTTTCGTAAATTGTGTTTTTTTTTTTTCAAAAGCTGTGTAAAAAATTTTCAAACATTGTGAAACATAGTGAAACGAAGAATTATAAATAGTAGAGGTTTGCAAGCTGGTTGTTGATTCATCAAGAGACTCCGTATTTTGATCGATATTTTGATATTTAATGCAATTTGCGAAGCAACAAGTGAATGAATTTGGATTCGGTTTCTTTGAAAATCTAACGAGTATTTGATGTTATATTTCAATTTTTCTTATCGAGTATCCTGTGATTCTTTCAATCAGTGATCATTCGTTTTGTCAAATGATTTCTCGAATCGATCTCGCAGAACTCTCATTAGCATAGATAAACTACCTATAACTGAATCATTTGTAATCTTTGAATAATAATAATAAAAAAAAAAAAAAACTCAAGATTAAAAACTGAATGTAAGAAGAAACTCATCGAAAATGTCACATTATACTAGAAATTCGTACAGCGTCGTTTCAACACCTGTGAAAAATTTCTGACTTCCGCATCATATTACATTTTTTCAAGACTGCTACTATCGCTATACCTTTTCTCTATCCTTCGCATATTTTCCTTCATCATTATATTTTTTCTCATCGAAATACATAAAACAAAGCTTGTTTTCTTCTTTACCAAAATGAAAGTAAGAAAAAACCCCGAAACACCGAACTTATTCCTCGAGAAGTTATTTTTCCAGCCGCGTGGCATTATAACATATTTCTCTTTTGGCAAAGGGGAGGAGGGAAAAAAACGTCGACATCGTCGGCGGTTTTATTTTTCAAAAATTAACGAACCATCTTGCACAGATTGCTTCGCTTCGCGGAACCGTCAAAATATTTTTCTTTTTTTTCCAATACGCCGAAAAGAAATAGACTCCATTTATCAAACCGTGTTGAATGTAGAACTCCCGAACTGATGAAAATTTCAGCATGCACTAAAAAAATTTCAGCTACAATGCAAAATGAACGAGTTAGCCTGAAGAAATACGCTGGTATTTTTTCCCAGCTTGAAAAAAATATATATTTTTTAGAAAATTAAACGCAATCGATCTTATTTAACGTAATTTTTCGTATCGTTTCTGTAGTAGGCTTACTGCTGTTTTTTTTTTTTTTTTTTTGGTTTTTTTTAAATTTTTTGTACAAAA
>FIZR01026087.1:0-18351 GCA_900060175.1 Ferrisia virgata
AATCGAAAGCAGAGCCAAATTAACAAGTCGAACAGTGAGAGATCCCAAAAAATGAACAATGCTTATTTTTTTATTTATTTTATTTTTTATTTCATTTTTTTTGCGAGTTTGCGGGGTCCTTGAAAACAGCTGGGGCCCTGGGCATCTTACCCCATTTGCCCCCCCTCTCGCCGGGCCTGCTTGATTTTGATTACATCAAAGCTTCAAAAAAATTTTCCAAAGAAAAGTTGTAGAACTTCAAACACTGATTATTTTTTATCCAACAATTTTTTCTCTAGTTAATACCAGAGAGGATTTACACCTCTACGAAGTGAAGGGTCACTTGATTTTCACGAGGTTAATCACCCTCGTACCACCAGATGGAAAAAAATTCTTCGGCCAAAAAATAACTCATCTTCAATGCTCCACAATCAATATACTAAATTTCTTTCATATCTTGACTTTTTGGAATTTTAAAATTTCTGGTAACTAGTTTCTGAAGCGTTTAAAAATGGAAACCAAGATACAAAGAAATTTTCAGCGTATATTGTAGAACGTTAAAAATGAGTCATTTTTTGTCCGAACAATTTTTTTCTGACTAACAACAGAGGGATGATTCATTATATAGAGAAAAGCTGCAAGCAACGCCTCACTTCCTGAATATATAAATCCTCTGTGGTGCTAGTTAGAGAGAAAGATATAGAATAGAAAATGATCAGCGTTTGAAGTTCTACAACTTTTATCTGAAAATTTTTTTTGTAACTTGAATTTTTCGAGAATTTTTGATTACCAGTTACGAACTACTGAACCGGTTTCAAAATTGAAAAATTCAGAAAAATCATTTTAATGTATACTATCAAAATATCAAATCACAACATAACCCTTTCTGCATAATTTTTTCGAGAAAAAACAAATTTTATATTTTTTATGACACCTTGTATGTACGTTAGAAAATTTTTTTCATCTCAGTCTAAGGGGGGGTCATCATGAAGCACTCTATATTGATACCTATCTTTCATCCCCTCACCCTCATACTGTAATAAGCTCCTATTACACTGCATGTATTTTATAAAATATGCTTCAACCCCCACCCCACCCCCATATTTCATCAATCGTCTAATAATATTCCAATTTTTTTTTGTTTACAGTTCCGAGAACCAATTTATGGCTCAGAAGATCCTAGTTTCACAGATTTCGTCGCACCTGGAGTAATATTAACGTAAGTTACATTCCTATTCGAAAATTCACATATAATCGGGACACTCGACACAAATCTAACCAATTTCTTTATATTTTTTTCCAGGATCGTATTTTTCTTAGCTGTGGCGCTCACTTCGTCAGCGTTAATCGTAGAACGAACCGAAGGTTTGCTAGATCGAAGTTGGGTCGCTGGTTCGTATATATTTCAACGATAATCATAATTTATCTGCGAAGAAAAAGCTCGTAACACGTTTTAACTTATTTTTCTTTCTTGTACTTCTCGCAGGTGTCACGCCGTTCGAAGTATTATTCTCTCACGTAATAACGCAATTTGTAGTCATGTGCGGTCAAACAGCTTTAGTATTAATATTTATGATCGTCGTATTCCAAATCGAATGCAGAGGCGATATTCATTTAGTAATCATTTTAACCATTCTTCAAGGATTATGTGGAATGTGTTTCGGTAATTATAATCCACTAAACCTATTCCACTTTCATTTCTCTCTATCTCTGTGGAGTCATTTAATTTGACGATGTTTTTAATTTTTTATTCGCAGGTTTCGTAATATCAGCGTGTTGTGAACTGGAACGAAATGCTATTCAATTAGCTTTAGGAAGCTTTTACCCCACATTATTGCTCAGTGGTAAGTAAACGTGCATTTTTTTCGACGCATTTTGTCGATATGGTTGGTGAGGGGGCGACGAATAAGGAAGGCCAATGTTAGATGCACAAATACATACAGTTTTTCCTACGTGGATAGAAATTCTTAACTCAGTTTAGTACTGATGAAAATCATTCAAATTTTGCGAGTAGGCTTAGATGGAGGACAGATTAAAGATATATGTATATGGTGATGAGTTGTAAATCAAAGTTTGGTCTTATCCCAGATTTAGTAGGGTGGAAATCATAAAAATTTTCCCGCTAGCGTAATTAGGAAAGGAGTAATAGGGTTATTTTCCTTTTTCAGCCTAGAAAGGGTACAGAATGGTCTGTGTGTTTGACCTGGCTTTGACAATTTTTCTAAATCAAAAGTGAATGAGAAGTACTCATTCTTTGCAAAAAAAAAAATTATATCCATTATTTGCATATATTAATTATTTATTAAATTTTTACAATGACCGAGTCAAGAATTTCTCAATGAGGAGGTCCAAATCTCCTCCAAAGGGTAAAGGAGTTCAAATACCTACAAAATATTGTAATTAGAGAAAGCAAAATTTTGAAGAATTTGGATCTTTTCAAACTTCAAAAAGAGTGAAATTTTCAACTCGACAAATAAAAATAAAAATTATGTAAACTGAACACAAAATTTGGAAATTTCGTTAAATGAAATGGAGGATTTCTGTACAAGACCCTAGAGCCATCAAAACCTTTTTCGAGGAGGCTTGACCGACCGGCCATTTTTTAGTTGAGGGTTTCTTAATGCTACTGCAAATCTTGTAAAAGGGCTATTTTGAAGCACAAATTGGCTAAATATTCTAAACGTGTCTTTTGCAATTTATAATTGGTTTCTGTGAAATCAGCTCTCATTGGCTTGGCTCATATCGAAAACGGATTGTACGAGAAAAAACTTCAATTCCTCTTCCCTTTCCATTTTCAACCGAACTGTCTGTTTGACATAAAAACTCGTTTCCAGTACGTAAAAAAGTTGCGAAATAATTTTTTTATAGAGGGTAAAAAATTGAAAAACTACTTCTGGACGAATTTAATTTTTAATCTAATTACAACCAAAAAATGTTTTCCAATCAAGCAAACCAGTCCACTCGACCGGTACCCACGAAAGTTAATAAAATTGCATACTCGGTTCGCCGCAAAAACACATTATTTCAAACTCGTCTAGAATTACGAGGAGAACACGTAAACTGGAAACTGAACAAATTTCCACCCTTCTCCACTTCGCAAACATCAGATGGAAAAATTTGTGTTTTCCAAGGTAAAACTTCAAACAAATCGACCGACGTCGCTGATTACAAAAAATACAACGAGGGTTTTATTTGTTTTGAATTTGAAAAAAAAAAGTTGGTTTCCTCGACTAGGGACTCTTGTCTCATGCCACTGCAGAGCTAGATCGTCTAAATTAGTAAGCACTTGATTATAAGATCTAAATCAAAACATTTTTTTTAGTCGTTAATTCAGAATTTACCTAACTGGGGGGGGGGGGCAAAGCTGAGAAGTACAAAATTGGACTGAAAAAAAACACCGATTGATATCTTCTTTATAATAATTTGTCGAAGTTGACATGGGATGAAAAATTGAAAATAAATGTCTTCCTCAGTTTGATAAGTGAACTTTATGAAAGGAAGATAGGATTTGGTCAGCGTTAATTTTCGAATAGTGAGCAATAAAAAAAAAAAATTTAAAGGTACGTAGAGCAAAAGTAGTGATTTTCTCCCCTCAGAATTCGGTAGACACGTTGGTTAAGGCATCAATTTTATAGATAGGGAAATTAAGCTGAGCATTTTAATCACAGCGATTTGACTTTGGCTTTTAGAACTAAAATTGTGCAAGCAACTCTTCATCGTTGAAAGAAGGACGGTAAAAAATGTACTGTAGGGAGGGGGAGGGGTTCACTAGGGTGTTTCAAATTTAGGTTTCATCAAAAGTTAGAGGAGGTATGGAAAAAAAAGTTGCGAAATGACGTCAAATGAACGTGATAAAAATTTTGGTATATTTAACCTTACCCTTAACCCTTCCTCTTAATTAAAAATTTCAAAATTTACATAGAAATAGGAAAAAGAATGTTTTAGACCACATGAGACTAAAAAAATTTGAAAAATCGAATTTCCCGAATTTTTCGAAGTAAAAAAACCAAAAAAGTACTGTAATTTATTCTGTCATAAAAATGACGAAATTTCGTACTTTCATCTCATTACCTTGAAAATATTTTAAACGATTGATTTTTTCTATTTTTAAACAGAATTATAGAACTACTAAAAAGCAAAAAAAATTGCGAAAAGTTTTTTTTGGTCTTATATGGTCTACTGTGACACGTTACCAGCAAAAAATTCAAAAAAAAGGAATTTTTTCCATTTCTATGCAAATTTTGAAATTTTAAATCACAAGAATTGGGGTAAGGGTGAAGTAAAAGATCCCAAATTTTTACCGCGTTCATTTGACGTCATTTAGCAACTTTTTTCCACCCCTCCCCCCTTAAAAAAAAGCCTCTGGTGATCCCTTAAATTTTTTTCTACCAGAATTTTGGAACCATCTTTTCCAAATTAAGTATTCAAGTTGACGTAACTAAGGATAATGTTGCGGAATTTTTCAAAATTTTCCGACCCCAAGTATGATCTTGAGCTAAAGATCCTTTTTTGAGCTGGGTATTCGAAAAAGATTTTTCGCCTCATTATAGAAGTATTTTACATCTGCCAGAATTAAAAAAAAAAAAATTCAAAGCGGTGACTACTTCACAGATCCTAAATCCATTTTTTTTTTCTTTTATTAAACGCCAATTTCCGACCTTACAAGACGGTTTTTAAACGTAGAAAATTTTCGGAGAGGATAAAAATTTACCTAAAAATCTTTCCTAAATGAATCTTCAATTGATTTGGAGATAATTTTGAATAAATCTTTAGTATCGTTGGGATAAATAAATAGTCATGCTTTTAAAGGTATGCACTTCTGAGAATAAATTATTACCAGTTGAATAAAAGGATGTACATTTTTCATTGCCTCCCTCTCTTCACAATCGCTATGCTCAGCTTGCTATATTCTTAAAGGTATACAGTTTATTATAATCATAGATGACAAATACTTAAACAAATAAAAATCAAGTTAAAATGCTTCTTGAGGCTTCAAACTTAAAACACTCCGGGAGAAATCTATCTTTTCGCTTAAGCCTACTCCCCCCCCCTTCCTGCCTACTACGAAGTATCAAATTATAAATAGCGCAAGAGTAATATTACGCACAAGCTTAATTTTGCACAAAAATTTAAAAAATTTATCATTTTAACGATGATTATTAAAACATAAATTTACAACAGCTCCTTCATTATGAAAGATACGTTAAATCTGTACACAGCTCTTTTTGTATGTGTCGATAAATTTCAAGTTCCATATAAAAATACGTTATACGAAATTTTTTCAACTCAAATTAGTAACATTATCTGACTGGTATTTTACAATACTCTAAAATTCTAAATCTTAAGTTCAAATCTATGCTATGAAAATATCGCTAATCAACCTTTTGACATTTTTTTTCCTCTTCCAGGTGTTATATGGCCAGTCGAAGGCATGCCACAACTGTTACAATATATAAGTAGCATTTTACCTTTGACCATGGCTACCACATCTCTACGTAGTATATTAACCAGAGGCTGGAATTTAGCCGAAACCGACGTATACTTAGGATTCATATCGTCGGCTACGTGGATACTTATATTCTTAACAATAAGTATGTTAGTTTTAAAATTCAAAAAGGGGTAAACAAACTTCGTCACTGTTGTGAAAATCAAAACAAAAAAACGAATTATTATTACGGTTTCGCCTTCCCGCAAGTTATTTTGTTTTAATTTTTCTAATTGTAATTTTTTGTCCAATTATGCGACTGTTGTTATTACGTAATGTTTTTTTTTTTTTTTTTTTTTTTTTTTTTTTTTGAATAACTGGACAAACGCACGACTGAAAATAAACCGCGAAAATTGCCACAAATTTATAAAATTCGCGTTATTTTTATTTCGAGCCAGTGCTGAGTGAGCATCTATGTATGTGTGTGTGTGTGTATATGAGTGAAAGAGAATTTTTAAGTCAACGAGAGTGTTATATTATAACCTATGATTACATCGGTCATCTTATGTAATATCTAAAATATATCTACGTGTTGTAAAAATACGAATGTGATCTGTACCATTCGAGAAGTAACCAGACTTACCTGTACCTAGTGTAAAACGTACTGAATACGTATTCAGTACGTGTGTATTGTATTGGTGATTTTTTTTTTTTTTTTTTTTTTTTTTTTTTTTTGCTCTCGTTAACGTCGCTATCGCGAGTCAACGAATTTGTTTTCGTGTTGTAATACAAATCTTTTGCAGAAAATTGTTTTCGTGTGCCATTTACCTATGTAAAATTCATGTGTAAATCTGACATGACAAAATCGCTCAAGGCCTTTTCACTTAACAGGGAAAAGTATTATATTATTTATATTTTTACGTTATATCAAATAGCGAATAATTTTAACGATTATTATTAAATAATAGTAATAATGGTAAATAAAAATTTTCAATAGCAGGAAAATAAATCGATGTAAAAATAATATGTACCTACGAATACTTCGAATCAGTATGCAGAACAATTATTTACAATTAAAATGATTCGCTCGGATTTTTTTCTTTTTTTTTTGTTTGTTTGTTTTCTTTAACTGTTTTTATTGTAAATAACTTTATTAGGTATATTTAAATGAAAAAGAAAGGAAGATATATGTACCATATCATTACCATTATCGCTATTAAGTGATAAATGTATTGACGTAAGTAGATAATTCTCTTTGGAAATTAATTATTATTTGTAATGTTCTTTTTTCTCTATTTTTCTTTTTCTTTTTCTTTTTCTTCTTCTTCTTCTTCCTTTTCTTCTCTTTTGTTTTCGGATTATGTATTTAATTTTAAATAATTTAATAAAAATTTTTCTAAAATGTGGTATTTCATTGAAAGACATATAATTCATACATATGCTTCTATTTTGCCTTCAGTTTGATAAAAACTGAAAAATTTAATTGGAAGTGATTCAGATTTGTTACATCTTACATCTTTCTTGGATAAATGAAGTTCGGGTAAAATTCAGCAAGTAGTAAGAATATGTAATAAATAATAGATCTAGAGAGAGGGAGAGAGAAATATCGAATTGCGATGCTTTTCAGCCTGATTTTCATGACATATTACAACCATGAGAACTGAAAAGAAAACATCGCTTCACGATTCTTTTTTCCTAATCAGCACAGCGAGTAGGAAGGATTCAATGGAGCTAAAAATACGAGAGAGAACTCCAAAAGGCACATCCAGAGCCCCTACTAAATGTCCTGGTTCAACTTGAAGGGGAGTTAAGCGAGGAAAAATTGAAAAAATAAAAGAAAAACTATCAAAAAACCACTTTATGGGGCTGTGAGGGGGGGAAATGGGGCTAAAAAATCGAGACCGTCAAAAGGCACATCTAGGACAGCCACTAAATGAACATTATCTAATTTAACTTCCCAGCTGAATTTGGACGGGAGTTATGTAAAATGAAGAAAATGAAAAAACCTATAAAAAAAACACTTTTGGGGCTGTGAAGGGGTGCAGTGGAGCTAAAGAGTCAAACGACCAAAAATTAAATCTAGGGCCTCAACTAAATGAACATACCAAATTTCAACTTCCTAGCTCAATTTGCTGGGAAGATAGGGGAGGAACAGGCATTTTACAAGATCAAAAAGGGGACCCCCCCATATCTTCCCTCCTGCTTGACTTTTGATGTTGATTATTAAAAATGCTATACAACTTTTGATTCTCCGTCAATTGGTTTAAAAAAGGTAAATTTTTGCATTTTGGACCCCTCAGCACCCTGGGGCTGTGAAGGGGTGCAGTGGAGCTAAAGAGTCAGAACCTCCAAAAATTAAATCTAGGGCCCCAACTAAATGAACATACCAAATTTCAACTTCCTAGCTCAATTTTCTGGGAAGATAGGGGAGGAACAGCCATTTTACAAGATCAAAAAGGGGACCCCCCCCCATATCTTCCCTCCTGCTTGACTTTTGATGTTGATTATTAAATATGATATACAACTTTTGATTTTCCGTCAATTGGTTTAAAAAAGGTAAATTTTTGCATTTTGGACCCCTCAGCACCCCCTCCCCAAATTGGAACATGACTGAATTTTGACCCCAATTCATCACCACTCAGAAATATCTAATCCGCCACCAAACTGTACCGATTGACCGAATTGAAGCGATTTTGGTTGGTATCAAATGGAATAAATTATTTTAATATTTGGGGAAAAAATAAAAAAATAAAAAATAAATGCTAAAAATTGTTTTAATGGTTTTCTAGGATCCCAAAACGAATTTTGTATGTGACCCCCCCCCTCCTCATCCGCCGTTAGACGATACACTGTAATATTCTGGTTTTCATTGACGATATGACATAAAAAATCAAGCTAAAAACAAGGTGCCTAACAAATTTTCTATTTTACTAATTCTCGTACGAATTTTTAAGCATCTCAAAATAGTTCTCTCTTTCAGGTCCCTATCACTCTTATCCGTGGATATAAGAGTTACAAAAAAAATAATAATAATAATAATAAAAGCAAAATCATCTGATTTTAATTTCAAATCAATTTTTTACTGAAATGATGACGCCAAAAATTTCGAGCGTCTACTGAGATGTGTTCAAGAACCTCCAAATGTACCTGCTGACCATCGAACCCCGACCGAAAACAGATTAGTTTGGATCAGCTTGACGATCACAAAAAGATCGAATAAAGAACTCAAAAAGGACATGTAATAAATTTCGAACGATTTTATTGCATCCTTTTTGATTTTAATACTTTATAACTTGAAAAATAAGAGTGGTAGGGACCTGAAGGACAGAACCATTCTGAAAGAGCAAACTTACAGCTAAACTCTTGATGCATAATATTGACATGTAACTTTAAACTTTTCAAAAATATTTCGAAAAAAAAATTCTGCAAGATTTTTTTTTTACACGTTTTTTTACATTTAACTCTCATTTATTCTTCTCTTAATCATACAATCATCAGTTTCTTGGTTTTAAATTATTTGCCAGACTTTCCTCTACAATTTAGGACCAACAAGGAAAAATTTACTCTTTTTGTTCAAAAGTTACACCCAAAATTCTAGAGAACTTCGAAGCAACAATTTATTACCTCAAATAAAAAATTAAATTTTCCGTACAGCAGCAATAAATCTCCAGATAAGTAGGCAACCATCATAACGCACATGTACAAGGTCTGGTGCGCCACTCCCCTTAAAATAACTGTCCACTCCCGATACACCCGGCATTCATCTATCTATTAGGAGAACTTAGTAAGAAAAATGCAATCACATGAGTATCGTTAAAAATTAAAAAAAATTTATTCGGTTATAAAATATGTATTTTTTTTTTAAACGAGTAATGAAAATGCGAAACGAAATTTTAACTTTGGTTCAGCTATGTCGTCTGAGATATTACCTATCAAATAATGGACGAAATGATGCTAAGTGCTGTCTACTTTGAAGATTGAAGGGGTATTGAGTGTTTATTTTTGCGTGTTTGTTGCTGAGTTATCGGGTCGTCGACGTGTGGCCATTGACCATAAAATAATTCATCGCGCGTTGGTCGGTCGGTGTGTATTTTGCTCAAACGGTTGCCGAAGCTTTGGTATTTAGGAGATTTGATTTCATCTGTGATAACAGGTGCACAGTAATTCAATATCTTTGGTTAGTTTTTTTTGTCTTCTTAACGCTATGTTTTGCAACGAAGGCCAGAGGCGTATTGAAGGGATAGTTGTTTAAAGAAGAGGTTTTAGTCCAGTTTTGGCCACAAAAGATAGTAAATTTTGAATTTTTTGACGATCATCAGCCAAGACTTCTTCAGGATCGTTCTTTCTCGGTGATACTTGGGACATTCGAAGAGTACATGAGTTATATGCAGATTTGGCATTTGCATGTTGGGCATAAGGGAGGAGAGTTTCGTTACATTGAATATATTAATCATTTTTATGGTATGATTTTGATGATATTTAGTCGATGTATGGTTCGTTATTTAGTACTCATTTTTTGATGAATTTTAATTTTATGATACGTTTATTACATGTATTTGAGTTTTGCAGTTTTGAAAATATTGAAAGATATTCTCAATAGATTGTTTTTTGACTTAAATATAGAGTATACTCAAATTTGCATAAATTGGTAAACTTTGAGCCTAATTTCGAAAATTTAAGGTGGTAAAAGAGTGCAGAAATATATCCATTGAAAAAAATTAGCTAAATTTTCGTAAAGTACGCGATGATTTTTTCCGGTAGGAGGGAGGGAGGGAGGGAGGGAGGAAGGAAGAAGGTGTCAATGGGACCAAAAATTTGGCACCATCAAAAGGTAAACCTAGGACATGTATTGAATCTACATACCAAATTTCAACTTCCTGGCTGAATTAAGAGGTGCAAGGGTGGGGGGGGGGAGATGCTCCAAGAAAAAATTCAAAAAATGGTAAAAACCGATAAAAAAAAACAATCTTTTGGGGCTGTAAGGGGATGCAATGAGGCTGAAAAGTCGAAACTTCCAGAAGGCATACCTAGGACCCCTACTACTCAATGTACATATCAAATTTCAACTTGTTACCTCAATTTGGAGGGGAGTTATGCGAGGAACAAACTCAAAAATTAAGAAAACCCTACAAAAAAAATTACATTTTTGAGACTGTGAGGAGGTGCAATGAGATTAAAAAGTCGTGGCCATATAAGAGCACATACAGGGCACCTACAAAATTTACATACGAAATTTCAACTTCTTAGCTCGATTTAAAGGGCAAATGGAGAGGAACAGCCCTTTTTCTAAGTCAAAAAAGGGAAAAAACACCACATCTCCCCTCCTAACTGACTTAAGAGGCGTGCTCTTTTTCATGTTATACAATTTTGGATTGTCTATCTATAAGCCCCTCAGCACCTCTCCCCCAAATCGGGGCACAACTGAATTTTGACCCGAGGACATTCCCACTCCCGAACATGAAATCCGCCGTCAATCAATGCCAATTCCCCAAATTTGATCGATTTTGGTTAGTATCGAGCTGAGCAAATAAATCAGAAATTTACGTCAATCAAAAATGGATGATATGGCAGTATTCCCCAGTTCTAAACTAAAATATTTTGATTTTAGTTTTTATTTGAGAATTGAAGGGGATTAGTGAGAGAAAGTTGCAAAATGGACGTGGTAAAAATTTAAAGCCTCAAATTTCAATTTTTTTTTTAATTTTTTAGTATCGATATTCCACAGTGAACCAGGTGAAACCTTGAAAAATTTCTTCGTTTCTGATGTCATAGACAATGAAATTGATTTTCAGCCTGAATTTCTACGTCATATTGTTAATGAAAGCCAAAATATTATGGTCTATCGACCTGCAGCGAATTGTACTAGGAAAGTAGTACCAACAAAATCAGTTTTGTCGCCCTAGAAGACCATTACGACCATTTTTGGCCATGCCAGATATGTACTTTTTTTTCTCTCGAAACTAGAAAATTATTTACTTAACTCGATACTGATCAGAAACCTCGCCAGACTTTCCTCTACAAATTAGATCCAACGGCGAAAAATTTGTTGCAATCAAAATTCTAGAGAACCTCGTTGCAAAATTTATTACCTAAAATGAAAAATTAAATTTTCCATACAGCAGCAACGAATCTCCAGATAGGTAGGCAACCATCATAACGCACATGTATAAGTTCTGGTGTACCACCCTCCTCACGTCTACACTCGAAACACCCTGTATACACGGGAATTCTAACAAACATATAATAATAAAAATAAATAAGCATAAACATGAAAATCTAGACAGTAAATTTCGTCAAAAACATGTATAAAATCTTATCCATAAGCTGCATAGGTTTTATCAAAAAAATACAAAGTAAATTTTCCATTCGACCTTGTACCTCTTTAATGAATTTTCCACCGACACCAATTATACTTCATATAATCCATCTTTTCAAAATACTCATTGTATAGTACAACATTGGTAATTTTTTGCCCATTTTTTCGTTCGTTTATGGTTTTAAACGTGTAAGTATTAAATTAGAGAGGAGAAGAAAAAAATACACGTTTTCCGCGATCATCCAACGTGACGCGAATAAGATATAGCGGTACCATCATTAAAACCGGAAGCTCTCGTATGCACAAAGTAGGTAAATAGATAAACATACGAGTGTATTACTAATACACGTACGTAGTAAATACAAGCACATCATAAATACAAACCTATGATAACAGTTTGAAAATTTTATTCGTAATAACCATACACTGGAGTAAATTCCTACGAGTGGATAGTCGAGTTACGTACATTTCGTGCCAATAAATATAGGCAAGTGATACGTTTTATTATTATTACTTCGCCTCGTACAGAGACGTATAGATTTTAAAAAAATTATATACCTTATCTTCGGCAACCGATTCTTGTACAAGAAGAACACGATTCGAAGAAGGCAAAAACAAAAAAAAAAAAAAGTCACCCGCCAACATCCACGCAATACAACCTTCATCTGTCATATTGTAAAAATGAATGAAAAAAATAAAAATAAAAAACAATCCAGTGGCAAATTTCTATTCATCTTCATCGTTATGTATATTGATTGAATATTTCGCAATATCGCCGTATGTCGATGTCGAGATGTCGTCAATATAAGTAATCGATTAATTTTCTCAAAACACGTTGCATAATGTACGAAAGATTTCTTCGCCGTTGGGAGGAAATGGCGCGAACAGAATAATGAGAAGAAAAATTGCACACTATATTTTGCAGAACAAACCCTACCACATATGCAGATTATACGTTTACAAATTACGTCGTTGTAGTCGTCGTCATCATCATCATCATCATAATCATTGTGGTGTCAATTATCGAACATTAACGCATTCACTCGTTTGGTAATCGTTCTCGAGGCCTTATTATATTTATTATAGAGAATCGCTACCAGTACCAGCTCCAATGATGCAAATGATCATACTCGTATTGTCCCATATTACATTGTCGAAAAATTTATATCCAACATCTGCACACGTCATAATGTACAAGTAAGTAGCCGAGTACCTTTCATCGATATCATTCGAGCCGGATATCACAAGCGAAGGTATTTTTGGAGCAAATACATACGTATACGTAGGTTGTACGACAACCCTTGTAAATGATGATAATGGCGGCTTGGCGGTGTCTTCAAATCGCGTGTAAATTCCACTCTATAAATAGACTTTATCCTAATACCAGACTAGACCAGATCTAAGCGAGCTCGATGGCCTACATGTCCATCGTACCTATACGTCATTATATTCATTTATCTCTTCAATTGGTACTTACAACCGTGAGTAATTTCAGTACACGGCTCTCTGTATAGCTACATAGGTACGAGGTATGGTACTTCACTAGTACTTACATAGTTATAATATAGTTTTTTCGTATACTGTCGTATACCTATCGTCATTATAGCGACGATTGCAGGTAGCTAGGTACTAGGTAACTAGCAAAGTGTACAATTACTGTGGCACTACTCTGAATTCGTTCATCTCGATTTTCGATGCTTCGCTCGTTCGTCATACGCTCAGCTCAAGTGTAACAAGATATCTGGATATTTGTTTACATTTTTTCATAGACACTTGTTTCATTTCCATTTTAAGAACAAGGCAGCTGAGGTAAAATAAATGATACGCGTATATCTAAAATATCAAACCTTGAATCTGGCTATTTTTCGAAGGATGGCATGTTAAATTGAAAGCCCCTATATTTTATTATAGAAGAAAAACTCTCCAACTCAAAAACCAGCTGCAACCTTACACTGTGAAGCAAGATCAGTGCTAAAAATTAATTTCAATTTTAGTAAATAAAAAAGGCAGAAAATTAATCGAAAAAATTTAGGTACTTTTTCTTTTCAGGGAAAAATTCTAGACCATGGATATGTAACGTATTCATGTCAAAATATTAACATAGAATGCAAAAATCATTTGTGACCATCTTCCATCTCGAGTTTTCTATCCAAAAACTTTAAATCGAAAACGTTTACTTTTCTCTTCACTACATTTTGACATTTTATTTTTATATTTCCTGGCAAAATAAAGAGTATACGATCATCCACCCTCGAGAGTTTTTGACCAAAAACTTCAAATCTAAAGTCAAAAACTTTTATTATTTTTCAATTTTTTTAATTGTTTCAATTATTTAATTTTTGTGATTTTTTAATTTTTTTTTCAAATTTTATTTTTAGTTTTTTTTTAATTTTTTAATTTTTTTAATAAGACATCCGTGTCGACATTTCAACATAAAATACAAAAGTTATCGTTTTTTTTTATTTTCAAAATTTTTTTATCTTTTCAACTTTTTTTAGTTTTTATTTTATATTTTTTAATTTTTTTTTCTATTCTTAACTTTTTAACTTTTTAATTTTTTTATTTCCTTATTTTTAATTTTTTTCATTTAAAAATTTTTCTAATTAGACATTCAAGTTGACATTTTAACATTAAAAGCAAAAGTTATCAATTTTTTTTTCATTTTCCAATTTTTTTTTATCAATTAATTCTTTTATTTCTCAATTTTTTTGAATAACATTTCAACATAAATGGCAAGAATCATTTGTAATCATCTTTCATTGCGAGTTTTTCATCAAAATGATCCCCCCCCCCCAAAAACATATCCATGTCAGAATTGTAAAAAAATGTTTACATAATTGCTGAAAATTGACCTGGAATAAGTTGAAAACCATTGAAAAATAGGTAAAAATTCGATAAAAATCGATTAAAAATCATCATAATATGCCGAAAATTGGCATAAATTATGAAAAAATATCGTTGAAACTAATCGAGAATTGAATAAAAATTTGACTAAAACAGGTAAAAAGGGCAAAAAATGCAAAAAATGCATAAAAAAATGATGAAAATCACCTGAAATATGTTGAAAAATTGTTGGAAGTCATTGAAAGTTGAGTAAAAATTTTACAAAAATTGGTGAAAAGTGCAAAAATTGTTTCAAAAATCGCGAAAAAATGGTGAAAACTCACCTAAAATGTGTTATAAACCGTTCAAAATCATGGAAAATTGTACAAAAATTTAACAAGAATGAGTAAAAAGTGTAAAAAGATTAATCAAAAATCATCAAAAATTATGTAAAAATTTGATGAAAATGAGGTAAAATTTGATAAAAATTGAAAAAACTTACAAAAAACCTTTAAAAAAAAAAAGTGAAAAATGAGTGGAAATTGACCAGGAAATGAGAAAAATCATTAAAAATCATCGAAAATTGGGTAAAAATTTGACAGAAATGGGTAACAGTGTAGAAAATTGCTCATAAATTATGAAAAAATATTGAAAAATGATTGAAAATTGGCCTAAATTATGAAGAAAAAAAAATCGTTGAAAATAATCGAAATTTGGGTAAAAATTTGACAAAAATAGGTGAGAAGTGAAAAACATCGAGCAATTTAGATAATTTTTCCTACTTTTTTTCATGATTTTCCATCAATTTTTAGACCATGTTATAAATTTTTGTCAAATTTTTAGCACATTTTCAAAGAACTTTTAATGATTTTTTAATATATTTCATGGCTGTGTTCATCATTTTTTCACGATTTTTGATGGATTTTTCGCACTTTAAACATATTTTTGTCGAATTTTTACCAAATTTCGAAGATTTTCAACGATTTTTATCCAGTTTTTTGGCCAATTTTCACACATTTTTCACTATTCTCCACAATTTTTCGTTTATTTTCTGTACCTACTTTTTTTTAACAAGTTTTATCAAATTTTTAACCTATAATTTTCAACATATTTCAGCTCATTTTACCCCATTTTTTCACAATTTTTGACCAATTTTTTAGAACTTTTAATCCATTTTTGTGAAATTTTCAACAGCTTTTCGATAATTTTTAAAAAGTTTTCAGCATATTTCAACATTTTTGATCAATTTTTTGCACTTTTAAACCATTTACGTCAAAATTTTTGCTCAGTTTTCAATGATTTTTCAAGATTATTGGTCAATTTTCTGCTCTTTTCACCACTTTTAATCAAATTTTCACCTAAATTTCGATGATTTTCAACGAATTTTCATATATTTCAGGTCAACTTTCAACAATTTTTCATAATTTAAATTTTCAGCACTTTTTATTAAAATTTTACCCAATTTCTGATGTTTTTTAACGATTTCGAACACATAACAGGTCATTTTGATCTTTTTTCATTTTTACTCAAATTTTTTCAATTTCTAACCATTTTTAACATATTTTAAGGTCATTTTGTATCCATTTTTCACCATATTCGTACGAAACATAAAAATAAAAAAATTCAAAAACCGTAAATTTTATCATTTAAAATGGTAAAAATGACGAAAATCAAACATCAAATGATAATTCACAATTCAAAAAACGTAGAAAATGTAGAAAAACACGAAAAAATTAAAATAAACTGTTCAAAAAGTTAAAAACTTCAAAAATATGTAAAACGAAAAATCCATTCAGAATATCATTTTACAGCTTACAACTCGCAAAATAACTGAGAAAAATTTCCAAATGGCTTTCTTTTCTTTTTTTTCAATGTATAAAATTAAAAAAAAAAAAGTCTTTCAAAACACTTTTTCACATCACAAAAAAACCTGAAAAACTGAAAAAAACTCCTAAGCAAGCGCTAATCGTTCACATTTTTCAGGTAAAATTGTGAAAAAAGTCATTCATACGTCATTTTCTAGTTTGAACAACGAAGATTCACTTACGTATTCCGCATAACTTGGAGGAAAATTTTTAGACAAAATTCGTGATTTTTTCATTACTCTGCAGACTCAGTAGACAGAGACACTCACTGCACCTGAAGAGCTTATTTTCATTCATCGGAAATAGTCCAGAGTACGGTGTGTTGAACAAAACAATCAATGATGACTTCTTATTGCTTAATTGGTAAGTATTTCCTTTTTGATTTACTCACGTTATCGTCAACTAAGCTGAACGCCAGCGGTTAAATCGCAAAATACGACGAGACATTTTTTCATAAATTTACGATTTTACGATAATATCTATACTTCGAGGCATAAATGTCGTAATTGGTAATTTTTTTTATTCGATTTAGGTAATACACCTGCAAATAATTGAATGTAAGTATGTTACATTGTACAAAGAACCCGTAAATTTTTCTTTTTATCCGTTAGAAATTATTTTTACGCATTTTTTGACCTTTAAATGATGGAAAAAACTTGCTCGCGGTACCGTGTAAGATGTGTAATTACGCCAAATAAAAAAAAAAAATACAAAAAAAATAAAATTGAAGCGACTCGATCCACGGAAAATATTTTCCCAATGAAAATCAACAGCCAAGTGTTGGTTAAATATTCGAAGAATTACAAATACGTAGACGTGTATACGCGTATTTTTCGCAAATACTTTCAATTTAGATGAATCTTGATCTGAAATTACGATAAATCAAAGAGCAAAGGTAACCCCAGAAGTACATACTTAGATCTACCATGTATGTAAAAAAACTGTATCGTAATTTTTTATTGTGTAAGTATGTAATGTACGCACGCAGAAGGTAGCTAGCTATATTTATACAGATGTTTACTAGTAATAAAATTGTAATTGCGTTAAATTCTTAGACTTGAAGAAAAAAAAAAAAAAAAGATGCTCAATAAACAGAAGTGAAATAACAAATAATAACGCTATTTACTGCACCATAAGAAGTAGGCCTGGATGTAGGTGCCTGAGTGCTCGATGTGTAACAAGCGTTCAAAAGTGTGTAGTAACGAAACGATGTGAAATTATACCTAGAATAATATCTATGTCATTATTTTAAAAGTACATACTTATGAGGAATTGACGATTGTCTAACTGCTCGAAAAGAAATAAATTTTCGAATTTTTTGCAACAGATATACTTATCAGCGTTGCATTTCTCGCAATTTTATTACTACCAGCTCCCTATAAATTTTGCCACACTCTCTCTCCACCACTTCTCTCAAAATACCTACATTTATAAATGTACGAACGTAGTTTTCTACAGGAGCAATTTCAGTGAGCGTAACAATTAGTCAAGTTTTTTTTTTTACACTTTTTCAGAATTTTTCAACACCCCCATCTCATACACAGGGTAAATTTCAAATCAAAAAATTTCTCAACCAGAAACAGGCTGTAGTCCTACGGGCTCTTATCATCAATAAAAAAAATGCACATTTTATTTGGTAGGAAAAAAAATTAAATAAGACATTAAATCAAAATATTTTTACGAATTCCCCTCCCCCTCTTGCAAAAACCCACGAATTCGTGATTTTTCAACAAATCCGCAAATAATTTAGAAGCCTTAGATTCAAAAATAAACAATTTACAGTGAAATTAGTCATTCAAATCGTATATTTTTGGTACTGTTCCCTTCGAAAGAAATTTTTGAGGTTTAGAATAGACAGTCCTTTTTAAAATTATTTAGGGCATTAAAAATTTCTTAATTCAAACTGAACACTCAAATTGGCAAAATATTTGGTCCACAAAATC
>FIZR01026096.1:0-16419 GCA_900060175.1 Ferrisia virgata
ATTTAGTAGATATCCTTGATGTATTGGGGGGGGGGGGTCGACTAATCAGCCCCATTTCACCCTCTTACAGTCCTAAATATGGCGATTTTTGGACGATTTTTTTTTTTTTTTTTTGAATTTATTCCTCGCATAACTCTTATCCAAATTGAGCTAAGATCTTGAAATTAGGTATGTATATTTAGTGGGAACCCTAGATGTACCTTTCGGGGGTTTCTATTTTTTAGTTCCTTTGAACCCTTCGTACCCGCAACGTTGATTAAGAAAGAAGCATCGCGATGGGATGCTTTTTTCAATTCTCATGGTTGTACTATGTCACGAATATCAGGCTAAAAAAGGTATCGCGAAGCAATGCTTTTTTTTTTTTCTTAATAAATACGAGTATCTTTTTGGGAATTCAAATCAATCAACTTTTGGCATATTTTCTGTGCACTTGCTTCTTATCACGTATTATTTTATATTGCAAGTAATTAATAGATTTGGGATGTCATATTTTAGACCATTGAAGAAAAACGTCTCGCACTCGGGTTGCCTATCTGCGTTTTTTTTTCCCTTCAAGTGTCAACGTCACTCGGTAATTTCTTCGATATGCGATTCGTATCGAAGAAAGCAAAAAAAAAACAACAAAACGAACAGAATTCACTCACCACGTACCTACATAAAAGTAGCTTAGTTTCTTTACCTCGTAATGATGAAAAAGAAAAAAGAAAAAAAAGCAATTGAATACCGCTTCGTTGTGTAATAAGAGAACAAGAACACCACCGTGTTGTCGCTGGAGGAAAACCGATAGAACGGCTGTATGTAGCTTGGTTTGCGGTTACTTGCGTACAGTTCGTGCTCGATTTCCACACATTAGATCGAACAAGTATCGAATTCTACAAAGCCAAGCAAGCAGTCGAAGTAAAAAGCAACAGAGAGAGAGAAAAAAAAATGCACGTTCGATAATTGCTTCGTCGAGTACGTATGCGTCCGTTTTTCGTATATTATTTTTCCTCGTTTCGTGGAAAAAGAAATAGTAGAAGAAAACCAGCAACATTCGTATTATATGAAATAGGAAAGAATAGAAAGAAAAACCTAACGTACTCGTTATGTGCATTGCACGCAGTACGTATCGGTTTCAGGTTACTTTTGTAGTAGCCAACAACAACCACCACAGCATAGCGAAGTTGTCGTTACCTGCGTCGTCGTCCATGTTCATCGAACTAGTGAAAAGAAGAGAGAAGGCAAAAAGTATCCACCGGTTAGACAATTTGTCGTGTATATGTTGCTCGTCTTCGGCGACAATATTACATATACGTGGAGTGTCATTCTATGTATGTATGTGTGTGTGTGTGTGTTTGGAAGTACATTTGATGAACGTTGCGTCGATGCTGAAGTATTGGCGAGTAATTTTTTTCACGCTGTCGTGCAAATAGTTCGTTGTATGCACGAAAAAAAAAAAAAAAAAGGAAAAAAAAATGAACAATACAATAGAGAAGAGCTGCTCAGCGCGACCACGTCACAGAGAACCGCAGGTACCATGCACAATCGCCTCGGTACCTTTTATTATACTCGTACCTTGGTATAAATAACCTATTCTCGAATAATAGCGTTGGGAAAGTGGTACTTTGGTACCTACTTAGGACGACTACGACAACGCGATAATAAGCACAGAGTAATACTTAGTACAAGAGCCGACTGTTAATGATGCTAATTACTGAAAATGTACGTCAAACTCGACAACGAGGGCTTCTCAGTCCATTATCGTTATTTATTATTTATTATACGATACGATGTAGGATTTTCGAAAGAAATGCAAAATAATATTGGAGGCGACGGTGTCAAATTGATGAAAATTTTTCACCACTTCTCGATGGCTGACTAAATAAATAGGTACTTACGCCAGATGGATATTTGTTTTTTGTAGATCGTGTAGACAATTTTGGGAAGAGGTAACCCCTCTCCAGTGAGAGTAGGTGTAGTATCGGTATACGTTTAGCTCTAGCTGGGATATTATATATATATTTGGTCGCCCGATACCACAAATATAAGGTTTGTTTTTCTTTCTGCCATGCTATAATGTTGGTAATCGTACATATAATATTATGTATAATGTGGAGAGCCTCGTTCGACGTGTTTTCAAAACTCGATAAACACGTGTTACACGAAAGCGAGCTTATTATGGCATGTGTAATATGTGTGTCTCGCGTGTAATGTACATTTACTCACACAAGCTGGCTCACCCTAATGGCGAAGAACCGGAGAAAGAAGAGAGATTTCATCGTTACCTATTACCTGCACACCACGCAGTACTTTTGCCAATGCTGTAGTAAAATTGTTTACACATCGCACGAGTTCGAGTATTTATTAGTGAAAAAGTACCTACTCGCTGCGTACGAATTGCGACGAAATGCGAAACTCGCACTCGCAACCAGCCGTGTGAGTGTATTTTATCGTTGAAAGCGAACAAACGAAGCATTCGTCATATATACTCTTGTTAGTACATTTATATCGTAACACCGTCGACGTTTCGTTATAGCATACGCGAGGTGTTGTTTTCAAACCAGCTTAAAAACAGCAGTAAAAATTACGAAAATACCATTCGATTTGCGTATTTTACTCATTCGCTACGAACAATGGTCATCCGAGTAGCGTGTTTTATTTAGTCGTTTTTTTTTTTTATCGACGACACGTTTGTCCCTCCGCATTACATCGTCGGGGTCCAAGTTTAGCGATTGATTTACGAATATATAATATTCTGGTAAGCGAGAGAGTTGATTAAAATTAGGTTTTTCGATAATTACCTTCGAATTACCGATAATTACGAAATTTTACCGGTAATTACCGTCATATTATATGTGTAAAAATGATACGATTTAGATTGGTCTTTAGTATAAATAGCCGAAATTCTGATAATTACCGGTAATTTATTGTAATCTGCGCGTAAAAACCGTAAAATTCATGCAATTGCTGTATTGTTACCGGTAATTACCACTGTAGTCGCGATTTTATTTTGTATATGAGCTACAATGGGTGTAAAGCCCGTAGGCTATAATGAGTTTAGACGGCGCATTGATGGGTCGATTTTAGGTATGATTTTTGAACCATATTCCACCACTTTCATTTTGACTTTTTGTTAAAATTACTAAACCTTTTGCCTCAAATATTAGTAAATTACCAATAAATACGGTACATTACGAAAAATTAAGAGTAATTACCACGTATTACGGTAAATTATGGGTAATTACCGTATATTACTGTAAATTATTGGTAATTTGTGTGAATTACGGTAAATTCTTGGTAATTACCGTGTATTACGGTAAATTATTGATATTTACCGTATACTGCGCTAATTTATCTGTGACTACCATGCATCGCGGTATCTTACATGTAATTACCTCAAGTTACAGTGAATTACTTATAACTTGAAGTACAGTAAATTACTGGTAATAATCATACGTCAGAGTAAATACCAATTACTACCGTATAGTACGGTAAATCACCTCCCGTTACTAAACCCACTATACACATGACGGTTGAGAAGGTGTGATGGAGGGGGAGAGGGTATCAACAACATTTGTTTTGGGATCCTAGAAGGCCATCGCGATCATTTTTTATTCAACACCAAAATCATTTACTCCGCTCGGTGCTGACCTAAATCTCTCCAATTTGGCGAATAGGCTAAGTTTTGCTGCGGTCTAAATAAATGCGAGTGGGCACGATTTTGGGTCAAAATCCAGTCATGCTCGAATTCGGTGGAAAGGGTGATGAGCGACCGAAACCGCAAAAATTGATCCTTTTTTCAATGTATAACATACCCAGAAATCAGCCCCCTGGGTCAATTAGGAGGAGAGATAGGGGGGTTGGGGTAAGGTTTCTTCTCTTTGTCCTTGATGAAGGACTCCTCTATCTCCCCTCCAAATGGAGCGAGGAAGTTGAAATTTGGTAGGTAGATTTAGCAGAAGTCCTAGATGGTGTGCCTTTTGACGGGGTTGGCTTTTTAGCTTTATCGCATCCGCTGACAACAACCTTGAAAAAGTTGATGTTTTTTTGGTCAATTTTTCACAAATTCTGAGTTTGTTCCTCACCATGTCTCTCTCCCAAATTGGGCTCAAAAGGTGAAATTTGGTATGTAAATTCAGTACAGGTCTTAAATCTCTGACTTTAGCTGGTGTCGACATTTTAGCCTCATTGTCTCCCCTCCCCCCCTTCCAGTGTGATTGTCATGCAGCATTCACGACGATGAATTATCGACAATTTTCCATACCCTGAATTACCAGTAAATTCCTATGATCGGGTATAGTAAATAACCTGTAATTATTACAGCTGGTTTACCACAACATATCGCTGGTATTTTTTGATAATTTACTGCATCATACAATAATCAATGGAAATTTATTGTAACAAACAGTAATTACAGGTAATTTATCATAGTAAGTAGTAATTATCAGTAATTTACCGTAGCAATCGGTAATTATTGGTAAGTTACTTCAACTTACCAGTAATGATGCGTAATTTACTGTAACTTACAGTGATGTCAGGTAATTTACCATAACTTACTGTAAAGACTGGTAATTTACCATAACTTACAGTAATGACTGGTATTTCATTGTAACTTATAGTAATAGCGAGTAATTTACTCTGACTTACTGTAATGACGAGTAATTGACCGTAACTCAAGGTGATGACGGGTATTTTACCGTAACTTGCAGTAATGTCGGGTAATTTACAGTAATTTTCTGTAAATACTAGTAATTTACGGTAAATTAGGGTAATTACCAGTAATATGCTGTAGTGTGTGGTAATTACCTGTCATTTATTGTATTGCACCGTAATCACAGGTAATTTACCTAATGTACAGTGTAATTACCATACGAAAAGGTGATTTTGCAGTAATTACCTTACATTATGATAAATTACCAGTAATTTCAGCACAATAATGCGATTTGGCGATGATTGTGAGGTATGATGAATGACCAGTAATTACTGTATATTCATCTATACCTCGATGATTTACCTCCCATATTATGTATTATTTGTTGAAATACATTTGAAATTTCGAAGAGAGGGAGGAAATACAAGACGAATGGCGAGCTCAACGCACTGTACGTTTATCTAATGATGGTACGTGAATGTTAAGAGCACGATATTATGTGTACCATATCTATCTTTCTAAAAAATTCTAAACCCACGTGCCAAGAATAATTTTTACTCGTATGTATACAACATAAATACCATTTACGTTTGATGCATACACACATACACATACATTCATACATGCATACACGAAACGTGTATGAAATGAACATACCAACGAAGATGTATATGTAATGTACGAGTGTACGAGTACATTATGTCGATTTTTTTCCCACTCCCCTCTCACCATCGAACTGGTATACCGCGGTAATGATTAAATGGCGCTTAGTGGCGCTAAACGAATATCGTAACACGTAGCAGTATGCGACGTCATTGGCGATGGCGGTGCGTACCTACCTGCACAAAAAACACATCTATCTAAAAGTTCGCTCTACTTTTACCTTTTTTTTTTTTTTTTTTTTTTTTTTTTTGCGTTTTTTACGTCGTTTTTTTCTTCTTCCTATTTCACCTTTTTTTTTCCCTTTTTTTTTTTTTTTTTTATTATTTATTGCGTTTTTTACGTCTTTTTTTTCTTCTTCCTATTTCACCTATCTACTTCATTGGATGACAATTTCCCTCCTGCAGTTTCGCTCTTTCTCGCCGTGGAACAAGCGGTAACAGTCTAGGCGGTGCGTGGTGTCTGTGTGTTTCGGTTGTTGTCGTCGTCGTCGTCGTCGTCGTACCTACTTTGTGAACGTATATGTATTGAGAGATTTATGTGGATGTGTTTGTGTGAGTGTGCGCGCCTGTAAGTGTTTTATACTCTGGTATTATTATTACGTAACCTTTTTATACGCACGATGGGATAAATATCGACGTGCTATTGACCTAGTCCTTGGCGTGTTAGCGTGTTTGATTTTTATCTCCGTGTGACCGGCGTGCCGTGGCGTCGCGTGGCAGTCGTCGTACTTTTATCGCAGAGGTGTATTAAATTATTTTTTGAGAGGGTGGCGAGAGTATTTTGATCGAGTGTACAATTGTACATGTTTGCAGGGATCGCCATCAGGAAATTCTTTCACGTAGATAGAATACGATGTGTGGTGCGATTTTTCGACCTGTCCTCGTATCGTATATGAATTGAGTTTTCCGTACACATTTTTTAGGTTATTTTAATACTACTTGGTCTTGTACATTCGAGCTTGCTGCTATAAGCACTTATAGTATTTGTATGGGTCGGTGTTTGCATAAACGTACCAGTGTATAAACCGTACACAGTACACATTCGAGTGGATATATCGTCGAATAAGAGAAGAGGTCGTCGCTGTTGTGTATCGTGTGGTTGTGGTGGCAGCCCAGAACAGGGGCTAAAGCCGAGCCAGGCATCGTATACCGTATACATAACACAACATAACGTACTATGGCTATGTGTATGTGGCACAATGCAATGGTGTGTGCTTTCAGCAACGGTATATGTGGCTTCGGCGCGCTGCTATACGAAGAGAGAATTCAGCACGAGGAGGTGAAGGTGAATGATGATGTACAGGAAGAAGAACGGCGGCGATGTTTTATAAATCGTACCAATGGTAGTGGCGTTGAATATACCAACGCTCGGTGTGTAATATGTGTGTGTGTGTGTAGTATTGTATGGTTACTATAAACGACGATGTGCTGTACTTTGCTGTGCTGTGCTGTAACGTAAACGTATATATGTATTGGGATGTATGTGCTCGTATACTTACGAACGTACGTACCCGTACAACGTTGTGTTTTTGGCCTCGGTCGACCGAGCGACGTTGCCAAATTTACGCCATGGTCTATGAATTGTGTAAATTTATGTGTACAGCGAAAATTATTTCTGTACGATGGACGTGGTGATGTTCTGGCTATTCTAATGGTAATGGTGATGGTGATGGTGATGACGACGACGACGGTGGTGCACGTTGCGTCGTCTTTCATTTATCGCCATGTCGTGTTAGTCAGCGTATCTGATGAAATGGTCGAAGTAACAAAAGAAATAGAAAATTTTATCGTTGATTCGGTCTATTTTCTGCAAAATTTTTTCAAAAAAGTGTTACTCCGAAGTTTTTATGTTTTTTTTTTTTCTCCACCAGCATTTCTTTGTTGTGATGCGAAATCGTGAGAGAAAATTTAAACCGATTGTTTGGTTTAGCTAGAAGTGAATTTTGAACAGAAGTCTTACAAATGTGTAGATTTTTCTTTAGGTATTGATTATAGGAAAGCAAGAGTAAAAAAATGATGAGGAAAATATATGATTTCTAAGATTAACTTCGCTCCATTTTTCATTTTGAATTTCAAATGCTCCGAGTTAATTTCGAAACTGAAACTGGTTTGTCTCAAATCTGTTTCACTTGCGTTAATTTTCATGTTTAATTTCGTTTTCAGCGCTTCCAAAAACAATGCTGTACTATTTTGGTGAAAGTCTGATCAATTTTCTTTCGAAATGAAACCGGTTTATATGATTGAAACCGATTCACCTGCGTTCATGTTTGTGATTAAATTTGTTTTCAGTTAAAGCAGTACGCTCATTTTTCATGAGGATCTGATGAATTTTTTAAAAGAATGAAACCGGCTCACTTGCGCTAATTTTCGTGGTTAAATTTCTTTTCAGCACTTCATAAAACAGTACTTTACTTTTTTCATGAGAATCTGATGAAACTTTTTGTTAGGAATAAAACCGGTTTATATTGTTAAAGCAGGTTCACTTGCGCTAATTTTTCGTGGTTAAATTTGTTTTCACTACTTCATATAACAGTGCTTTACTTTTTTCATCAGAATCTAATCAAATTATTTTTAAGAATGAAACTGGTTTATAATATTGAAACCGGTTCACTTGAGCTAATTTTCAGGGGTTAAATTTCTTTTCAGCACTTCATAAAACAGTGCTTTACTTTTTTCATGATGTCCCGATGAAACTTTTTTTAAGCCGGTTTATATTGTTAAAACCGGTTCACTTGCGCTAATTTTTCGTGGTTAAATTTGTTTTCATTACTTCATATAACAGTGCTTTATTTTTTTCATCAGAATCTAATCAAATTATTTTTAGGAATGAAACTGGTTTATAATATTGAAACCGGTTCACTTGAGCTAATTTTCGGGGTTAAATTTCTTTTCAGCACTTCATAAAACAGTGCTTTACTTTTTTCATGATGATCTGATGAAACTTTTTTTAAGCCGGTTTGTATTGTTAAAACCGGTTCACTTGCGCTAATTTTTCGTGGTTAAATTTGTTTTCATTACTTCATATAACAGTGCTTTATTTTTTTCATCAGAATCAAATCGAATTATTTTTAGGAACGAAACAGGTTTTTAATGTTGAAACCGGTTCACCTGCGCATTTTTAAATAACGAAACCGGTTTACAATATTATAACCGGTTCACTTGCGCTAATTTTTGTGATTAAATTTTTTCAGCACGTCATATAACAGTACTTCACTTATTTCACAAGAATCTGATTATTTTTTTTTTTAGAAATGAAACCGGTTCATATCATTGAAACCAGCGCACTTGCGCTAATCTCAGTTATTGAATTTGTTTTCAGTACTTTGAAAAACGGATGGTATTTTGTTTTCACGAGGATGTAGTGAAGTTCTACTTATTTCACAAGAATCTGATTAGTTTTTTTTTAAAAGAATGAAACAGGTTCATATCATTGAAACCAGTTCATTTGTAAAATTTTATGATTGAATTCGTTGTCAGCTTTATTAAAGACAGTAATATGCTGTTTTTTGAAAAAGTGTGATTAAATTTTTTCGGAATGAAACCGGTTTATATTGTTGAAACCAGTTCATTCGCCTTAATTTTCATGATTAATTCCGTTTTCAGCTCTTAAAAAAACTTCACTGTGTTATTTTCGCGAGAAATTGATGATTTTTTTTAGGAATGAAACCAGTTTACATTTTCGAAACCAGTTCACCTGAGCTAATTTTTTCGATTAAATTTGTTACAATTACCTCAAAAGAAAAAAAGAAAAAAGAGAGAGAAACAGTCACACATGAATTTTTAAATGAATTTGGTTGAACTTGAGGAGTAAAACTGGTTCGTCTCAAAACCGGTTCACTTGTGCCAAATATTCCCATACTAAATTTAACAAAAATACGGTGTATCGCGTTTTCAGAAGTATATTTACATCAGTGAACCGGTCAATATGTTCTATTGAACTATGTCCCCCCCCTCCCGACTTTGAGGAGAGTTCCAAGAATAATGGGACACTTGGCATATGTGGCGATTCTACCATTCCACGATTTCGCGATACAAAAACCTGTGAACTATGTGGCGAGAGTCTGAAAGTCAATCAACTTTCTGATGAATTTAGAGATTGATGATTTCATATTTTCAGTCTTTCGTCTATTAGTAAAATTTTTCTCTCTCCAGAATTGGTTTTTTATTCATTATACCGAGTGTCCTATTAATCTCAAACTGTGTTCTACATTTTACTAGTTTTTTCTGCTGCAAAAACGTTATGCAGTTTTACCAACCTATCACTATGTGACACGAAAAACTCTGAAATGTTGGTATCAATGGGACGGGACACCTGGTATATTGTGTGCGTTGTGGTTTTGATAGAACATCACACAATGCCTTATTTTTTTTTTAGCGAGGCCTTCGTCGTATCGAGTATACCTTGGTTGTCGTCGTTCTAGGCAAACTAACGAATAAACCTCTGCTTAGGTAATGCAACTAGGACAGGAGTAGCAGGCGAGGAGATTCGTACAAATATTTGCGGTTATTTTTTGCGGCGACCGTCGTGTCGATTATCTTCTATTTTTATTTGCGTTTGGTTTTTCTCTTTCTCTCTCAACTGTTTCTCGGACAAGAAATACCATTGCTAAGTACATCTACATAGGTATGCGTTTCATGTACCTTTATTATGTGGGTACATATGTACTAGATGTACTCAAGACTTGAGTACGTTTTGGTATGTATCGGTTTGTTTGTATATTCGAGATAACGTAATAATATTCTCCACGCAGCGTCCTTCTTTTGCAGTTTTTTTGGCATCTGTACGCGCGCCCTCCTTTGGAATAAATATCTGATGTAAATTTTTTCAATATATTTACGATTACGAGTATTTGTTTTTTAACGATTTTGTTTTCTCTTTCGTATGTTTCGTAGGACTTGACGAGTCAAAACAGCAATGATAGCTCAAGCGGTGGTGGGCCTCAGGCCATGAGACCAACTCCTTCACCAACTGGCTCTACTGGATCTCGGTCTATGTCACCTGCCATAGGTAAGCCAACCTTTCTACATTATGTATTGGTTACACATTATAGATTAGCAAACTTATGCTGTTGTATAGGTAGCTCTGTATAGGAAAGGGAAATGAGCTACATTTTACCTGTACGTATAAATGATACCAATGTTGACGACTAAAAGTACTGCTTGGACTAGGGCAACGACGTTGATATGTGTGTGTGTGTGTGTCATTTCTCTCTTTCTCGCTCCTCATTTTAATCACAAATAAAGCCGGCCGGCAAACCAGGCCAATAATTAGGAAAAAGAAATATATTACGTGTGTTTGTGGCCAACAGAATCTGTGTACGAGTTGCAATAAAAGTGGAGCTGAAGACGAAGGAGAAATAAATCAGCTGTTTATGTTACGATTGCGATTATTATTTACGAGGTTGTGTGTGTGTGTGTGTGTGTGTGGTGTGTCTCACGCTCATCTTACTGTGCCTATTTAAATGAGATTTAATCCTGGTCGAATGATTTGTATGTGTATTTACAGCAAGTGTATGTAAGATTATTTTTTGTGTTTGCTGTTCCGTCGTTGCGAGTAACGAAAAAAATAATATATAATGAATCGTTATGGTTTTTTTTTTATGTGGATATAGATAACGAAAATAATATTTACAAAGCTGATTAAATTTTTACAAAATGAAATCTTTGTTATAATAGCCGCCTGACTTGTTGTATAAATACCGAGTACAATGTATTTTCACGAATTAAAGTTACCTCTACCTATCACTAGTGGAATATTATGCGATGATAAGGGCATATATATATGTATTTGTATGTACTGCTTTACTGAAGAGTTTAAAGAAATGATGATAAGTTACTATTCGATTAGATTAGACGGTATAAGCTTAATAGTAAGTCGAGATAAATCATGAATGGTATTTATTTCTTTGCTATATATGTAACTTTATCAGTGTAAAAGTTATGTACACATACCTGCTTAGTGCTTACAGACTGCTTAATAGAAATCAGATAACACGAATGATATTCTTCGTAGACATTTTGAGGATATTGCATTCACGAACGATTAACTTCACTATAATATTTCCTGTTATTATTTGGTAGTGTTCTATTCGTGTTGACTATTGATGCCCGAAGTTCAACAAAATTTCAAACTGAGCTTAGTCTGTTAATACTTGAAGTAGAAGTATTCTGGTTAATTTTGAAAATTACGATTACACAACTCGAAGGGTCTTTTAGGATTAACCTTATTGATATCAAAATCTCGAATTTGCAGACTCATTTTGTATATATGTATGTTTTCATGTGGGTCACACTCCCATGCACGTGTATAAATTCTCCGAGCGAATAATAATCGTACAAGTTGAAGAAAAAATTTTCAATCAAAAGGTCTAAAAGGGTACTGGAGAATAAGATCGGGAATCTGCCTTCGATCTGAAATTTGAAACCAACCTTAGGAATTTGGTTCTTATGAAATGAAAACCTCGTGGTTAAAATTTTAGTCTCGTACTCCTTCTCTTTCCCTTTTTCATGAGCTAGTTACTCTTTTTTTTTTTAGTCTTAACATTGGAAATTTTTATTTTCCGCAAATTTTCAACCGATTTTTTTCGAACTTACATGGTTGGTAGACTTTGCCAAAAGGTATAAATGGATGATTTGAAAAAAATTTTCGACAATTTTTTCCAGCCCAAATGTATGTTTGAAAACACGAAATTGAATCTTCCACATAAACTTTTAGGGAGGCAATTCTGAAAAAATTTCGTTTCCCATGTCTAGTCCTTATGTATAAAGTAATATATTCTTTTTGGAGAATTTTATTAACAAAAAACTATTGAAAATTAGGCAAAAATTGTCCTAAAACATGGAAAAAATCGTAAAAAATTATCCGAAATTGATGAAAAATTAACAAACGTGTGTTAAAAGCGTGAAAAATTGATCTAAAATAAAAATAAGCTCGTTAAAAATCATTCAAAATTGGCTAAAAATTCGCAAAAGTACATGAAAAATGCAGAAAATGTATCAAAAAGTAGGAAATAATGTTGAACAGTAGGTGAAAATTGCATCATAAAAATAGTGATAAAGTATTGAAAATTGGGCAAAAATTAGATCGAAATGGATATGATGTGGCGAAAATTGACCAAGAATATGGAAAAGTTCGTTGAAAAATATCCAAAGATCGCTTAAAATTATCGAAAATTTAGTAAAAAATGGACAGAAATACGTAAAAAAATGATTAAAAATCATTGAAAATTGTCAAAAATTGATCATTTTCAACGATTTGTTTCTTACTTCTGGTCAATTTTCATCACACTTCACTCATTTCGGACGAATGTTTAGCTAATTTCTAACAATGTTCAACGATTTTTGGTCAATATTTACTCATTTTTCAACATTTAATCAGATAGTTTTGATCAATTTTCTGCACTTTTAATCAATTTTTATCAAATTTTCGCCCAAATTTCGACGATTTTCAACCATGTTCCAACATTATTTCGTGATTTTTGTTTAATTTTTTTTATTTTTCATGTATTTTTCGAATTTTTTACCAAATTTTGAAATGATTTTAACAATTTAAAAAAATATTTTAGGCTAATTTTCTGCACTTCTCACTCATTTTTACTAATCTTTTTACCTATTCCATAACTTTTAAAAATTTGTATCAAATGTTCTTCAATTTCACCACCTTATTTTGTGATTTTTTTATCGGTGTTCTAAAATTTTCAATCCATTTTTGCCAAATTTTAACCAATTATGGAGATTTTTAATGACTTTTTTCACTATTATTTAGGTCAATTTTTAACAATTTTTCATTATTTTTGATCAAATAACCGAAATCTTTGCCTATTTTTGTGAAATTTTTACCCAATTTTCAGTGATCATTAACGATTTGTTTTCCTTTTATCAGCTCTTGTTTTTGCTAAATCTTTCGAGATTTTTTCTTTATTTTTAATCGACCCTTTTTTGCCTCACTTTTACTCAATTACCGTTTCCACATCTTGCTCCAGAGGCAACTCTAGATAGTATGTGTAGAAGTATCTTGTCCCAGAGGTAAAATACACCAAAGATTTAGCTTTGGAGATATCTTTAGATCCGACTCCAGCAATATCTTTAAATTGGTTTCCTGGGGGTGTTTTTTAGATTTATGTGTAGAGATAATTCTTGGAATATAGGCATAGATGCATCTTTAGATCCAGCTCCCGTGATATCTCTAAATTTGGCGCCAGAGGTATTTTCAGATTTGTATGTAGAGACATTTTTAGAAATACAGATGCTGAGACATCTTTGGATCTAGCTCTACAGGCATCTTCAGATAGCTGGTGTAGGAATATCTCTAGATATCGCCGAAGACTTGGTTGTGGAGATATCTCTAGATTTAGCTCCGGCAATATCTCTAACTTAGGCTGTAGAGGTATTTTCAGATTTATTCTTCAAAAATATAGGTGGTGAGTAATCTTTGGATCTAGCTTCATAGGCATCTCTGTGTAGTTAACCTAGGTACATTTGTAGGTCTCATCCGACGAATAGATGTCAGCAAAGACTTGGTTGTGGAGATATCACTAGGCCTAGCTGCAGCAATATCTCTAACTTTGGTTCTAGAGGTATATTTCAGATTTGTATCTGGAGACATTTTTAGAAATACAGATTCTGAGTCATCTTTGGATTTTAGCTTCACATGCATCTCTAGATACTTCTAGATATCGCCAAAGACTTGGTTGTGGAGATATCTCTAAATCTAGTTGCAGCAATATCTCTAACTTTAGCTCTAGATGTATTTTCAGATTTATATCTAGAAGTATCTTTAGAACTATATGTGGTGAGTCATCTTTGAATCTTAGCTTCACAGGCATCTGTATGTACTTAGCCTAGAGATATCTGTAGATATCGCCGAAGACTCAGTTGTGGAGATATCTGTATATCTAGATACAGCAATATCTCTGAATTTCGACTCTAGAGCTATTTTCAGATTTATATCTAGAAATATCTATAGAACTATATCTTTGGATCTAGCTTCACATGCATCACTGGGTAGTTAGCTCAGAGACATCTCTAGGTCTCATCCGAAGAGCAGATGTCACCGAAGACTGTGTAGAGATATCTCTAGATCTAGCTGCAACAATATCTCTACATTTGGCTGTAGAGGTATTTTCAGATTTATATCTAGGAAGTATCTTTAGAACTATATAGGTGGTGAGTCGTTTTTGGATTTAGCTTCACAAGCATCTCTGGGTACTTAGCTTAGAGATATCTCTAGATATCGCCGAAGATTTGGTTGTGGGGATATCTCTAGATCTAGCTGCAGCAATATCTCTAACTTCGGCTCTAGATGTATTTTCAGATTTATATCTAGGAAGTATCTTTAGAACTATATAGGTGGTGAGTCGTCTTTGGATTTAGCTTCACAGTCATCTTTGGGCACCTAGCCCAGAGATATCTCTAGATATCCCCAAAGACTTGTTTGTGGAGATATCTCTAGATCTAGCTCCAGCAACATCTCTAAATTTGGCTGTAGAGGTATTTTCAGATTTATATCTAGAAGTATCTTTAGAACGATATAGGTGGTGAGTCGTCTTTGGATTTAGCTTCACTGGCATCTTTGGGCACCTAGCCCAGAGATATCTCTAGATATCCCCAAAGACTTGTTTGTGGAGATATCTCTAGATCTAGCTCCAGCAACATCTCTAAATTTGGCTGTAGAGGTATTTTCAGATTTATATCTAGAAGTATCTTTAGAACGATATAGGTGGTGAGTCGTCTTTGGATTTAGCTTCACTGGCATCTTTGGGCACCTAGCCCAGAGATATCTCTAGATATCCCCAAAGACTTGTTTGTGGAGATATCTCTAGATCTAGCTCCAGCAACATCTCTAAATTTGGCTGTAGAGGTATTTTCACATTTACATCTACAAACATCTTTAGAAATATAGGTGCAGACTGTGCAGAGGCATCTTTGTATCTAACTTTAGAGGCACCTCTAGACACATGACCTACAGGTATTCCCCAATCTGGTTCGAGAAGCTGCTACAGGCCTACCTGTTGATGTGTTTCCAGCTCTAGCTCTGTTCACAAATTTACTCCTAGGAGTACCTTAATTTATATCTCTAAAATAAATTCTGAATCTGAAGTGTATCTAATACTTGCTCTATTCTCAGATTTAAAATTAGAATTGTACTATTACCACACGCACCAAAAAAAAAAAAAAAAGTCAGAGCAAGCTGACCCTTAATTTGAAGTAGTTGTCTGTCGAGCAATAAAATCAAATATGGAAAATTTAGTTCGCGTGAGACATCGCGAAAGAACCAGGCACATAGATAGAACTGAAGATGAGCGTGTTACGACGACGACTAATAATAAAACGTGAATAAATTATTCACGTTGTAAACAAAACGTAAATTAGAGCTATTAACGAAGAGGTTAAAGGAGTAAAGAGAGAATACTATAGGTAGGTAATAGGTATATGTATATAGGTGATAGGGCGGATGAGAGAAGAGAAGGTGAAATACATAACTAAAACTTCAAACTCATTATTATCGACGGTTACTCTAACTACCTATGCATTGCAAAATACGCATAGATATGAATATGTGTGTGTGTGTGTTATACCTAAACGACGACGATGATGATGGTGATGGTGATGATGATGACGATGACGAGTTATAAAGGTTCGTTGAACTTGGAAGTATAATACTACAAATCTACTACTACGTACACAGTTTATACGTATGTGCTTAGGATGCTTACTTAGTACGATACGACGAGTTGAAAATAAAAATAACGGTGGCTTTATAGGTTATGCAATTTATAGTTTAGCGGATAGGTCATTATTATAAATAAATAAATAAATAAATAAAATAAAACAACCTTTATTTAGTAGTTTAGTTACAAATTAACTACTACTAAGGCCCATATCTTGGGCGAAGGCCTCTCTCAACCTCTGCCATTCCGTCCGATCGAGCGCTACCCTTTCAAAAAAATTTTATCTAAGAAATTTTATTATTGGATCCCTCCATCTTGCCTTCTGTCTTCCTTTTTTCCTCGAGGAGTCCCGTGGGTCCCATGAATTAATTTTATAAGCCCACCGATTTTTCTTTAGCCTACTAAGGTGACCCGCCCAGTCCCAAATTTTGCCCCTAATTTCAGTCAGAAAAGGTTT
>FIZR01026100.1:0-38207 GCA_900060175.1 Ferrisia virgata
CCCCGAAACAAATTTTGTTGATTACCCCCCCCCCCCAACCGTAATAGCCTGGTTTTCGTTGACAACAGTGCATAGAAAATCAGGCTAAAAATTTGTCAAATCAAAGAATTTAGGTGTACGATAGTATTTTCATGAAAAATATTTCCATGCCTATTTGAATCCAGACACGATTGAAAAATTTAAGCAAAAAAAAGCAGAATCGAGTCGAATCTATTTAATTCAACCTATTTTTATACGCGCAGAAGTTGAAAATTCGGATGAACTTGAGAACTTTTAAATTTTATTTTGGAAGCATAGGAAATACCATCATCTATCATCACAGTATAATTACAATACACATTTTTTCCAAAAATTTTGACCTTGAACTCGTCCGAAAGACATTCCTTTTTGATTTTTCTCATTGATTATTTATGCTGGAAAAAAATGACGATACCAACTTTCATATTACGTACTTTCTAAAATCATGATTCCCGAGGAATTTCTATAATACTTTCGAAAACGTGGCTCGACGTTCGTAATGTCTCAATAATTTGAAAATTTTTTCAATAAAGGGCATCTCACCTTCCAAAATAATGAAACGCTTTTGCTTTCGAATTTTCGAATAAACTATCAGATATTGCAAGATGGGACAGAAAAATAATTCTGACTGTAAAAATTACTTTCTCCTTTGCCTAGTCCCACTTTATGCCAATGACGAAAAAACAGTATTTTTCAAAGAAAAATTCCATTTTAAACAGCGTTTGAGGGACAATTTTTAAATTCATGCCGATGTATAGGTAATGGAAGCAATGGAAGCAATGGCTCACGTACACGAATTTTTCAGCTCATAGGAGGGGTTAGAGGGAGAGGGGGTGGACGAAAGAAATTTTTTCTCTTAAAATATATACTTATTTTGAAATGTACAACACAGTACAAGTCTCGCTAAATTTTACATTAACCACATCTTTACCACCACTGACAGTTCAGTCTATCTAATTTCAGAAAAACTGACGTGAATCCCCCTCCCTCTCGAAAATCTTATCACGTGAATTTCCTCACTTTCCAAATATTTCGCTATTTCTACAGTTCCTCAATCATCTTCCAAGCACCTGATAAAAATAGCAGAGCAAAATACCAGAAATTTTTACCATGTTCATTGTCAACTTAATTTTACAAGAAGATACGTGTTCAGCACTTCAACGTTTCGGTTTCCAAAAAAGAAAAAAAAATCAATCTAAAAAGAAGCCACCGAGTCCGAACCCTACCACAGACAAACACCTTGTCACAGATACTCGAGATAATTCAATACTAGCTAATCGCCCATCCACATAACCCGATTAACACGCGTAGATAGCTATTTATCTAGTTATAATCTTTCGATTAGCACATCAATCGTTGATTAATCAATGAACGGATCATCAAAGCAGCTCTTTTTCGTATACAAGACAACGTACACCTAGGTGCAATTCGATGGCTCATATCTGATTTGAAATACACTCATTACGCGTTGCTTTCTTTCTTCCTTCCTTTCTTTCTTTAATCTATACAAAAATACCGCGACCAACGATGCGACCAGTTGGATACTATTTTCATTAATGGGTGATGATGAGCCAAACGACGGCGGCGCTGCCATGAAACGATTAATCCATTACTTAATTACTAGAATCTCTTTTTTAGACGCGAGACGTATGCGTACCTAAACCTATACAGATCGACTGCGAGCTAGCTCTTATAATTGATTTATTTTACCTATAGATAGATACGAGATGCTGTATACGTATAGTCGAATAACTGATTTAAAAATCAAATGAATTAGTACGGCTTAGACACCGTACAAGACTACAAGAGTTATACCCAACTAAGAGCACATGAAAATGGCATAAATTAATTCGCTTCTTCATCTCTTCATCTCGACCATAGATCGCGGTATGTTTCTTTTGAAGTTATACCAAGTAGCCAAGCAACACACTGTTCGTACTTAAAATATATGTATACGTAAGCAGAGATTTTTATTGAGAATATTTCAATTATAATCGTACTCCTGTTTGACTAATTAACATTTTTATTGCATGTCTGCATACGAATAGATTCTTTTTCCTTATACCAAATCAATTAATTAATCGATTTTTTGCTTGATTTTGTGCGACACAATGTACAATAGAACCAGACTATTTTGATTTATCGATTTATGGCGAATGAGGGGAGGGAGGGAGGGGTGCGTTAACAAAATTCGTATACAAGTCCTGGAAAACTATTAACACCAGTTTTGGGCACGATAAACATTCATTTCTAAGTTTTATCTATTTTTTTTTTACCCAAGATTAAAATTATTTAATCTTTGAATTTTGGTTTAAAAAGCAAAGATAAAGCAACCGCCACAATGAAAGTTGAACGAATAATAAAGTAGATTTTCACCCAATTGATTTCCAAACTTTTTTACAATGTAAGTTGATTTTTTTCAATTTTTCAACATTTTTTCGCAATTTTCCATGAAGTTTGTCTATTTTTTACGCATTTTATCAAATTTTTACCAGACTTTCGATGATTTTCAGCTATTTTCTCATAAGTCAAGTAATTTTTGTCTATTTTTCATCATTTTTTCATGATGTTTGTTCAATTATTAGCACTTTTTACTCCAATTTTTTATCAATTTTAACATTTTCGACGATTTTATTTGGATCAATTTAAACCATTTTTCAACATCATTTTTCCTTGATTTTCGTACAATTTTCTTCAAGTCAATTTCTTATCCAATTTTCAATGATTTTTAACGACTTTTTATCATATTATAGGCCGATTTTAACCTGATTTTCAACATTTTTTTCTAGATTTATGATCGATCATTTGCGCTTCTTACCCATTTTTATTAAACTGTTACCCAATTCTCAATGATTTTCAACGATTTTTCGCATAAAGTGAGTGAATTTTTACCCATTTTTCAACATTTTTTTCATGATTTTTAATGATTTTTTTCATATTTTTACCAGCTATCATTCAACTTTCAACATTTTTTCTCAATTTTTGATCAATTTTTGATCAATTTTTTGCACTTTTTATTCATTATTATAATGTTTTTACTCAACTTTCGATGATTTTTAACGATTCCGGCCAATTTTTATTTAGTTTTGAACATTTTTTCGTAACATTTGATCAATTTTTTACACAGTTTACTCGTTTATGTCAAGTTTTAACAAAATTTTCGATGATTTTTATCGATTTTTTTTATATTTTAGGTCAATTTTTACCCGATTTTCGACATTTTTTTTTTGCGATTATTAATCAATTTTCCGCCCTTTTAACGCATTTATATCAAACTTTTCCCTAATTTTTGACGATTTTTTACCCGATTTTCAACATCTTTTTGTGATTTTTGATCAATTTTCACCATTTTTTACCTATTTTTATTAAATTTTAGAAAAATTTAAAATGATTTTCAAAGTTTTTTTTTTCATGATTTAGGTCAATTTACACATATTTTTTCGAATATTTTGTCCTGATTTTTAATGAATTTTTTGCACATTTTACCGATTTTTATTAAACTTTCAACCAATTTTCGATGATTGTTCTCATAATTTCGGTCAATTTTCATTCATTTTTCAACATTTATACATGATTTTTGACGATTTATTTTATATTTTTGATCAATTTTCAATACTTGCAATCAATTTTTCACTGATTTTTGATGAACTTTTAACGATTCTTCACATATTTCCAGTCAATTTTCATCCATTTTTTTGTAATTTTTTGACCATTTTTCTTCTTTTATTACCCATTTTAGTCATACTTTAGATCAATTTAAACCCAATTTTCAATATTTACATTCAATTTTTGACAAATTTTTGATGAATTTCAACGATTTTTCATATATTTTAGGTCAATTTTCATCAATTTTTTCGCAAAATTAATCTGAATTAAAAACAGTCTACGTTCAATTCCTGATCAGGGGAGTGGATTAGTTTTTTTAAAAGGTGCATAATTGGTGATTTTTGATCATTTTCCTTCACTATTTACCAATTTTAGTCATATTTCTCAATTTCAAATGATTTTTTACGATTTTTTTCATACTTCAGATTAATTTAAACCGAATTTTCGACATTTTTTCATGATTTTTAGTAAATTTTTTCATCAAATTTTAACTTGATTTTTCGATGACTTTCAACGTACTTTTTTTATAACTCAGGCCAATTTTCACCTATTTTGCAACATTTTTTCAAGTTTTTATCCAAGTTTTAATGAATCCCAAAAATTTTTTTCATGATTCAGACCAATTTTCACCCACTTTTCAACGCACTTTCATGATTTTCGATCAAAAATTCTTCACTTTGAAATTTTAAAGTTTTGGTCAAAATTCTATCATGTCCAAATTTGTGGAGGGGGGCGTGGCGTTAAGGGAATAAAATCGTAACAAGTCGACGAAGATATGAGGAATTTCCCTCATTTTTAATCAAGGAAAACGTCAATATGTTTTCTCAAAATTTAGCTAGAAGTTTCAAATTTGACATCCAGATTTATCAGCACTTCGAGATGTTTCCTTTGGTAATTTCATACTCGCCTCGTTGAACTCCTTCTCACCCCCCCCCCAATCTTTCTCACTCATGATTTTTCGGATTGTTTTTTCCATTTTTGTAGATCCCTTTCAAATTCGAGCTAGGTAGTTGAAATTTGGCACGTACATTTAGTAAGGTTACTAGATATCTGTGCCTACCATTAATTAAGGTTCGATTCTGTAAACTTTTGAAAATTCATGTTCAAAGATACCTACTTTATAAAAACATGTATAAAAAATTATAAAAACAAACCATTCTACGTACCGAGCGTCAAAAAACGACGAGTACAATAATACCCTCTTGCATTCAAATAAAGAAAAATTTTCATCCAACTGACGAATTTGTAACGTAAAAAAATTTTTTATCAGTAGTCGTAATTCACCCGCGCGATACATTTTTTTGACATTTTCGAACGAGAGTACGTCGTATAAGAATTCCCTTTCGATACGTACAATTTTATTATCAAAAGTTGAAAAGCAAATGGTGGCGTTTTATCGTCAAGTCCACGAACACTTGTGCAGGCTTAATCGCATTTTTTTTTTTCTTTTTTTTCCTACAGCACAAAACACAATGACGATAGGTAGAGAGAGAGGTACATAGGTGCTATTGCGAAACCGTATACGTGACTCGTAAATTTATTTATTGTACCACCAAGTAAACTGATAACCGAAAGTTTTACTTTTAAAAGTGCGGGCATTAAAATTTCGGATTTATTAGCCATATTATCGCAAAACTCGTAGTAGGTAAGGATAACTCGCAACGTTTCCAAACGCAGCGCAATATACAGTATTTGCCAATACACGCAGACAGGCCAATAGGAGGTACTCAGCTGTACTCGTACATTGTACGTATACCTTTACCTACGTATTACGAAGAACGATCGTGAGAAGAAAAAATTAACTATTGTGTGTGATTTTTTGACTTATGAGTATACGTAGGTAGGTAAGGTAAGCACATCAACGAACAGGGCAGACGTTGAATAGTAGATATAATTCGATTACTCGTATCTATATATAGGTGTGTGTGTGTGTGTGTATGTGTGTATATACCTTACCTACTATATACGTAAAAGGTTATTCAATTTTTACGCCAAGTTAGCTTATGCTATATCCACCCTCACCTGATATCTACCTTTTTTTTTTTCTTCACTCTCTTCTTCTTCTTTTTATTAGACAGTTCGACGACGCTATATTAACAGAATGAGATGATGAAGCGGGGGATAATTTTTATACTTTAGTTACCGCAACAATGTGGTCCATTAGCAGGCATATAGTATACGTATATGGTATATATATCTGTACAGCATTATATATGTTCTAAATATAGGCAGAGACCAAAGGGAAGAAGAGATACGAAGACCGAAAATCTCGCCATAGTACAACACAGGCCAGCAATCCCTAACTACTATAGCTAAACCCAAATACCTAAATATTAACAGCAGCCGAGATATCCCATTGTGTTTCCATCCCGTTAGATATTATTCCATTTGTACCTAGTGCCTACGCTACGTATGTACGTATACGTATCGTACATATGCATGCGCCAGACAAAGAGAGAAGAACTGGTTCTAGAAAAGATGGACATCGTTATGGAATTTTAAAATACTATCAACAGAAAAGAAGTTTCTGAAAGATTTATAAGATATGAGAGATGTGTTACAGGTGGTACAATATTTACGGCTGAGTGAGGAGAGATGGTCGTAGTCGTCGTTAAAAGAAGAAAAAAAGAACACGATGAGCAAGGTAACCACCAGAGTGTCGGTGGCCGCCGAGGCGAGGGGAGGGGAGGGAGGCAAAAAAGTCCGAATTCAAAGGCATCACAAGCGTAGTCAGTAGAGAGGTACATAGCGAGGGCAACGCAATGCGGGAGGAATATGTTTTTTCTTCTTTTATACTATAATCTTCTTCTTCTTCTTTTTTCTTTTTCTTCTCCATCAGTGCCCGGCTGTGTAGGTCTAGTAACGCGCCAGGTTCTTTACCGTTTTCATACACATTACGAATACGTTTCTCGAATGATTTTTAAAATATGTATTTATTATAATTAAAAACTGGTTTCCAATTTAAGGTTTTAACTTTTTAAAAACTCTAGCCACGCATACCCCACCTTACCCCACACTGCCACACCACACCAACTCTCCAACCAACATCCATCTATCCATCCATCGGCTGTATCTTCTCTATACCCGCCAAACCTATCCATCCATTCGATTCTTATTGTAATCGGTTTCGTTATTATTTTATCGCGCAACAATCGTCCATTCAAAGACATACAGTGCCTATATACGCTACACACACACATATACATATATGTACATATATAAAGGCATAGGTGGTATTAAGACTCGGTATGTGATGTGTACAACAAAAAGATTTCGAGAGATGTTTATTTTTCCACGCCAACAATTTATACCAATACGAGCGAGTATTACGTTTATGGGTATATTTTGTAGACGGATTAATTTTTTAAGCTTGGTAAGTATGTGCTGTATTTTCATTCAGCGAGGGAGAGTGGTTTTGTATAAGGCGACCCGACTCACATTGCTGCTGATGGTATTTTCAAGTCAATCGAACCGATATATGTTCAGCAATAGGTATCCGGGTAAGTACCTCTACCAACGTACTACGTACCTTAGCTACCCAGTACCAGTGCCCACTAATTGATCTCGAATATAAAATCTCATCCTTTCGCTTTTGCTTTCTTACGAGTGTAATGTGTCTAAAGCTTTGTTTTCTTTTATACATATGTACATCTACCTTTTTTCATTCGTCTAATGCGATCAAAATGTCAACCACATATTAGTATAATGCCATCACGAGTAATGTACGACGGTGTGTTGTATACCTATACGCATGATTCACGTTGAAATTATTTTTATCCTTAAATGACGGTGACGATGACGATGACGATGACGTATCCAACGCCCGCTTTATGCTGTAGCTATACTTTACCTACATCGATGCTATCCGACTACATATTACTCGTAGTATATCGTTCGTAGTTGCCTCATTTATATCAGACTCGTAGGTGTTGCACACCGATAAGTACACACTACAAAAATTTATATGTATGTACGTAGACATATTTGTAATATTATACGATGATCATTTTAAAAACCAATGATAGAGAAGTGTCATTTTTTTTGCACGTAGAGTATCGAGCGATGTATTTTCTTCATCAATGGTAGGGGTACGGGTAGATATTGAAGTGAATAGCTGCACCCCCCTTCCCCCCTCTCCCCGAAAAAGCACATCTAGGATTCATACCAAATCTACTTACATACCGAACGAATTTCAATCCGTTGGCTAAATTTGCAGGCAAGACATTCGTGGAAGAAATTCTAAAAATAAAAATAGTTTTCAAGTTTATTGGGGGACGGGAGAGGGGAATAGATCGGCCAAATTTTGCTTTTTTGTAAATGAAGTGGTAAAAACTTCAGCTTTCCAACTCAATTATTCGTTACACAGGCCAAACTGACTCACCTTCTTTCATATATTCAGTATTTCGACCAGTGTTTCCAACGAATTGAAGTATATGCCATCCGGGTCCGATAACATAGAACTACTCCACTACGTGTCGCGGCGGTTACTATCGTGCTCGGGCTTCAGGCTGGTAGCGTTTGGTTCGTAAGATCAACGCTAATGAGGCACGGGTTAGTATAATTCGAATTGGATGAAATTTTAGCTATGGTGTTTTCAGTGCCGAATAAAACTTTTTAGGGGGTGAGGTGCCAAAAATTCCAAATTTTGTACTTTAAGAAACACCCTAATTTTTCATATGTACTATTTTTATGAACTGTTCTTCAGCACTGGAAAAGTGCAAAAATTCCTGAAAGCCACGAAGGTTTCAATAAATTTGCGGGGAGGGGGGAGGAAGCGTCGAAAGTAGAGTATGTATCAAATTTCATTTTTTTTTTTCGTTGATCAGTTCAAATTTTCATGATTTACCCGATGAAGAGATGATTTTGAAACTTGAAAAATTCGCCAAAATTTAAGAAATACACTTCAGGATTTGAAATTTTGGAAATGGAGTTCTTTCAACATGTATTATAAATTTATTCATATTGACTCGAAAATTTGTTTCGAGTTGGCATACCTCCTTCATTAATTATGAAAAAGTAGTGAAAAACGTGGTTTTTTTTTGGTTTGGTTTTTTTTGAGCATGTTGCACTCAATTTCGGGGACTTCAAAAAAATATACATGATAGATGACCACCTAACAAAGATAATAAAACAATTTCCAGCCACAAGTCTCCTCCAAATTAAAAAAAAATTTTTTTTTGAAAATTTCAACAAGAAAAAAATTGGGAAAATGTTGGAACGAAAATTTTCAAAAAATTCTCATTCATAGTACTCAGCAAGATGTATAATTTGTGAAAATTTCAAAAATTTGTACCCTCCCCTTGCCGAGATTGGGGGGCAATAATTCCTGAAACGGTGGCTGTAGGAGGTCAAAAATTTCTTTGGGATGTTTTTACACCATAAATAACATTTTGGCTCAAGTTTGATCCATTTTGGGCCGAGGGCCGTTTTTGATCCTAATTAGGAAAGGCTGTTTCGCTAATTTTCAAAAATATTCAAAAAATCGAAAAAAAAAAACTTTTTCGAACATTATTTCTAAAATGAAATTATTACATGTATTTATACCTGAAATTATCATTGTTGGCAAATTTTCATCATTTCCCTTTTTTCAAGGGTTTTTGAAAAATATCACTTTTCGCATTTTTTCACGATTTTCAGGAAAGTCACGAAAGATTTTTTTTTTTGAAAAACGCCCTCCTGAGATACATGTAGAACATCGATTTCAGATGATTAGGTAAGTGCAACATTAATTCCTTCATAGTTTTCCTAAAATCGCAAAAAAACGCAAAAAGTGACATTTTCAAAAACCCTTGATAAAAGGGGAAAATGATGAAAATTAGTCAATAACGATAATTTCAGGTATAAATATGTGCAATAATTTCATTTTTGGAAAAAATTTCAGAAATTTGTTTTTTTTTTTAAATTTTTTGATGAATTTTGAAAATTAGCAAAATTTGAGTAAGTTTTGAAAGTTCAAGAATTAAGTTAAGAAGCTGAAATTTCTACATTTTAAAGTCATTTTGCAAGCATTATAACCCCTCCTTAACCCCCCTCCCGTTGAAGATTAAAAAAAAAAACTGAATTCGACCTACCTTAGAATGAAATATGGTGAATCAATTTTGGCAAATTTTGCAAAATTTAAACGGTTGGAGCTTACTAGTTGCTAAATAGCTTCAAATCAAAGTGGTAAAAATTTTAGCCCTCAAAATTTAAATTTATCCTCCTCAGCGAAGGTTCAAACATTAAAAAAATACCAAAAATTTTCTAAAATTATTAAAAAAATTTCAAAAACTTTTATAAAAAATCTGTTTAATACTATGATTTTTACACAAAATAATCAAAAATGATAACTTCTTATCTCCACCATATTTTTTGGAAAGAAGAAAAACGTTATTTTTTACACTTTTTGAAATACCTATTTTAATATAATTCGAGAAAAATTCGATTTTGAAACAAATTAAAAATCTTGATTTTATGAACAATACGAGCACGTAGTTTCCCTTAATCTCCTATTCTTCAAAAAAAAAAAAAAAAAAAAAAAAAAAAAAAAAAAAAAAAAAAAACAAATCTGTAGAAGTCAAAAAATGCTATTGCTGTACTATATCTATCTCAATTGAAATTTCATCAAAATTCGATATTTTTCTCAAATTATTCCAAAAAAAATGAAAAGTGCAAAAATAATGTTTTTTTCTGGCCTCTCCTCCCTACCTAAGAGGATCACTGTTAATTATTTTAGGTAAAAGTAACCGTATCAAACATTTTTTTTACATTTTTTACAATTTTTGGCATTAGGTTTTTTAGCTTTGAGCTTTCGCTGAAAAGGGTAAATTTGAACTTTGAGGGCTAAAAAAATACCACATTTTAAAAGCTGATCCACCCTATTCTCTACCGACTGGTTTAAAAACAAACTATTTTTACGATTTTAGCCCCTCAACACCTCCTTTCCCAAATTTATGGGGATGACTAAATTTTGATCCAGGGTCATGCCCACTCGTACATAGATCTGGGCCTACTGACCAAATTTGAGCCATTTTCGTCGATATCAAATCGAATAAATAATTTTAGTCTTTGATAAAACTAAAATAATAATAAAATAAAAACTTAAAATAAATATTTAATACGTACAAAAAAAAACCGAATGGTGTTTTGGTACCTTAAAATAGATTTTATTGATAACCACCCTCTTACCCTCACCGGTAATGGTCTGTGTTTTTTTTTTTTTTTTTTTTAATAATATGACGTAGAAAATTAGGCTGTAGCATTCTGAGCCTGATTTTCGTGAAACATTGGGAAATATCGGTACGGACACAGGTTGATATTAGAGTAAATATCTGAAACTGGCCAAAAACCACATCTGGCACCTCTACTAAATATCTACGCCAAATATCAACTCGCTAGCTCTCAATTGGGTGGTGGTGGTGGGGGGTGGGGAGATTTTTGACTGATTGGATGCCGCCGACATCTCGTTCCTTATTACGGTACGATGTATACTTCATCTAATCCGCCGAATACCTATATACGAATAACGAAATGAGCGTCGTGAAATGATGAATTTTCACAGTCACGACTTTCAGTCCAACTTCATCGTGGTATCGATAACAATCAAAATTCATATCTTATAACGAAGGCAAATCCACATCATAGGGTACCATCTCCAGTACGCATATTCCATAGGTGAAAAAACATAATACTACAATACAAACGAGATCAGCGCGATACACTACACGAGAATAAACGATCATCGACCTCTGATTTGGCCTAAATCTTACCACATACCTTCACTTACTACTACATCACATGTATCTCCCCACCTATGGTATACACCGCGATAAGGGTGAGAGAGGTATGTAATTTCGCAAAAAATTAAAAATAATTACTTCGCTCAAAACTAGAACTAATGTGGCAGTAAAAAAAATTCGCCATCCGGGTAGAATTTCTTTCTAATTAAAAGATAAGTAAACGGTGGAATATTTCAACATTTTATCGCACCTTAGACATCTACAGTTGTACAGAAAAAAAAGGTATGAAAAAATGTCAAGAATGAAAGCAACTCTCTTATTTATGAAGAAAATGTACGTAAATAGTACACGAACAAGGTTTCATTATTTTTTATACATATTTTTTTTTTTTGTATGTTGTGCGGTTCAAATATCATACAGGATAAGATTATGTAATTACGCGAGTAGAGTAGAATGGAAGAAGAAAGCTAATCTACAAAGGGCAAAAATATTTATCCATAGGGAGTTATTTATTGGTGATTAGACTAGTGCATTGCATATGTAGGTACTTCGGATACAGGTAAATATAATAATAGACGATACATAGACATACGCAGCTTCGTACTCGGTATAGATAAATTGGTACATGAGTACACGATAAGAAACATCGAATCATAGATTATTCATACAATACTCGTGTAAAATGTAGGCAACATAGCTTCGTTAGTACAGGTAGGTCGAGCTCTGGGCACATGTAAGATAAAGAGAACCCATGTAGGAAAAATTTCAAGATGAAGATATCCATCAGATGTCATCTAATCAATATAGTCATTTGTAACACATTTCTTGATAAATTCATATCGAATATTGTCATCGTAACAACGGGGGATAGGCACGAAGGAAGGATTCCGAATCCTGTGTATACATTTATATATAAATATGGGATGACTACCATCCAAATTGAGATGGCCACAGTTAGGGAATTTCGAACCACAAGAACCAGACTCGAATCTGGTACATAGTAACACTATCGATGTTGATATTAGTGAATCATTTATCCTAGGCATAATACCGCCGCACTGGTCTCATCATGATGCTGTCAAACATTGATATCATTTTTTATTTGATATCATTAATCAAAAAAAAAAAAAAAAAAAAAAAAAAAAAAAAAAAAAAAAAAAAAATAGAGAGAAGGAGGGAGAAACGTGCGGCTACAGTCTCTACAGAGTATACTCTATACAAACATACAATCGTACTATATATTAAAGAAGAACAACAACAGCAAGGAGGAGAGAAAAAAAAAGATCTAACCAAATAAACAAATCTCTGCGGTAGTTCTGTATACGTATGTTTTCTTGGCGCGCTTTTACAATACGTGATGTATCTAGATAGCTATAGTACACACTATACAGAAATAAAGGACAGCAGGGGAAGCAGCGAAGAGGAGAGGTAGTGAAAAAAAAACACTGGTCGCGCGTATTTTTACCGTGACAGAATTAAACGGTTTGATGCTATTTAAAATATGTCGTTCGGATACGCTTGACAAAAGCTTAAGTTGCTCGATAAATCACCTTTAACGAGTTCAAAATCGACGCTCCGCTCTCGCGTAATACGAGCAAACTTTTCGTATGTGTAAAGATTTCGTCAAGGTCGTATTTTCCCATAGCGACAAATCATTTTTTTTTTTTTTTTTTTTTTTTTTTACTTCACTTTACTTTATTTCGCTTTGCTTTGCTTTACTTTACACTCGGTTCGGTTGTTATTTCAGACGAAGACAACAAGATGGGGTAATTAAACGCGGCCACGATGGGAGATGGTATTAAAAATATTACGTTCGATGTCTGCTGAACTGAATGGCGAACCCTTTTCTCTTAAATTAACCTCAACATTGTCGTCCGTTAATTATATGGATAGCTTATTCGGTTGCACTCGCGGTAAAGTTCAATCCGCTACGATATATCCGCATCGTTCGTTTCGCTATATGTAGCTAATTAGAATTCTCTACAGTGCTACGCCACAACAGCCTTATAACAAGTCCACCTATTGCTGATGTAACTACAACTATACCTGCCTACCTTTACCTATCCACCTATCGATGCGATAGTCGCAAGTATTTGTAAACTAATAACCAAACTGTCCTGGTGTATAAGTTCAACGCGAATGATTAATCGTTTATCGAGAAAATTTTTTATCACATTATTTTCAGCTTATCCTACGCTTTACGAAATAATTGCATGTAACGGTAACGCCGAATTAAATGCCACCATCAACCTTTCAATTATCAATGCACGATTAAATGGTAAATTTCTAAACCGGTCCTGCTCATAAGGATGAAATCAATTGACTTGCCTCTTTAATATGACCACTACAAAAGCCAAAACCTCAGCAGAAAAATGAAAATTTACAATGGTAGATAGAGTTGCCTTATTACCAAAAAGCCTTCCCTAATAAGGGTCAAACCCCCTACCCCGACCCAAAATCGATCAAACTTCAACCAAAAAGTTGCTTATGGTTTAAAAGCATCCCACAAAAATTGTCCGCCCCCTTTTCCAGAATTATCGCCCTCAAATGTCGAAATTTCAAGTACTAATTTTCATGATTTACACGACGAAGAGATAATTTTGAAAATTGAAAAATTCGCCAAAATTTGAGAAATTCATTTCAAATTTTGAAATTTTGGAAATTGAGTTTTTTTTAATGTATTTTAAATTTATTCATGTATTGACTCGAAATTTTACTGAGTTGGCATACTTTCTTTATTAATCATGAAAAAGTAGTGATAAACGTGGTTTTTTTGGTTTTGATTTTTTTTTGAGCATGTTGCACTCAATTTCGCGACTTCAAAAAAATATACATGATAAACGACCACCTAGCAAAGATGATAAAAATATTTCCAACCATGAGTTCCTTTTAAATTTTTTTTGAAAATTTCAACATGAAAAAAATTGGGGAAATGTTGACCGAAAATTTTCAAAAAATTCTCATTCATAGTACTCAGCTTGATGTATACTTTGTTAAAATTTCAAAATTTTTTACCCTCCCCTTGCAGAGATACAGCGTGTTGGAATTTCGACATTTGGGGGCGATAATTCCTGAAGGGGTCGCTGTAGGGAAACAAAACTTTCTTTGGGATGTTTTTAGACCATAAGTAACATTTTGGCTCAAGTTTGATCGATTTTGGTTCGGGGGCCATTTTTGACCTTTATTAAAAAGGCTCTTTCAGGTCATACAAGGGGAAGGGGCAAAGTAAATGATTGGATATGCACTGAGCTCACTATTTCCATACCAAAAAATTAGAAAAATGTACATTTTCTTAGCCACTGAAATCTTCGAATTGTTATTCAATTTCGAATTTTATTTCGTAACACACTAATTAAAACTAGATATTTACTAAAATAAAACATTTCAATGAAAATCACATTAAACTAGCAGTTTTTCAATTTTTTGGGTAAAAGGGGAGAGGTAGGGGGCATCGATGCGAGGCATGGATGAAACGGATCAAGAACTCAGACCTTTTGAATTAGTAGAAATGAATATGCCAAAAGCAATTCCCATTTTTTCTCATCTATTTTGTTGAAAGCAAACGAGGAGAGGGACGGGGGTGTACTCAGAGGTTGTATTCAAACATCAACAAAAAAATTAATCGAATTTGTAATAACTAATATGTTATTTCATTTTCACCTTTTTTTTTTTTTTTTTTGATTTCGAACATATTGAGGAGGCTAGTGGGAGTGCTTCAGAGGATGGGATCAAAAAATTAAGCAAATATTCAAAATCAGCATCCTCGAGTCAGTAGAAATCGATATATTACATCACTTTTTCTAACTTTTTGAATTTTGGCTAAAATTGTGAACCTCGGAGCCTCCCTCGCCCCTCCTACGATGTTAAAATATCACTTTGAAATTTAATTGGCTATAGTAAACGTAAAAAGATCTCCACCTGGTAATTATTTCATATTTTGAAATGATAATTATAAACATTTGAGCTCATCATGAAATGCTGAGTTTCCAGCTCAAAAGTTCAACTTCAGTTACGAATTTCCTTTTTACTCGTTACAAAATTATGCAAATATATTAATTATAAATGGTGCGAATCCTGAAATATGAGCGTCCAAAGTTGATCTGTTTTGCGAAAAATATCAATTATACGAAAATTACAAGACTATCAACTCTCCTCTCACACCTCTTCTCCCAGGAGGAGGGAGGTTGGGGTCCAAATGGCGATCACTTCTTCACTATATCATCGAGAGAAACAGGAAAAAATTATAAAGCAAAATTGTAAGACCTAAAGCCACAGGTATTCATGACGAACAAAAAGAGTCAGATTTGCTTTAATGAGAAAAATTATTAAGTGGGGGGGGGGAGGAGTCTCACAGACTTTGCTCATGCCTGGATTCGAATGTCCATCCTCGCCTTATTTCATAAATTTTCTCTTCGAAAAAATAAATCGCCCAGAATAAAATAGACTATCGATTGATCACATGCTTATATGATATTAAAATAGTCTAACCTGTTCGCCGTAAATACATCCCTTTTCCGTATGGGGGCATAATAAGCAGGCAAATAAAGACCGATGTTGGGCTCGTATACCTCAAATGTATACAAATATTGCCAAGACCATCCCTCCCCCAAAGAGTAAATACCTAAATGATGAAGATCAATGAGAGAAACTAGAAAACATGGAAGACACAAGGCTAAATTCGGGCTGTTTTCACAAGGACTGAGCTGTTGTGATATTATTTTGTAAACATTTTAACCAATTCCTCACAAATTAAACCAAAAGCCCCGTCAAGAAATGACCCAAGGGGCTTGGCCCTCCATTGAAAAAAATCCTGGCCCCCTCTTACCCCCCTTACGATTTTCCTATTGAAGCCCAAGAGCTAGAATGACACTTCAAGTAACGTTCTTTTCGGTGCACGATAAACCAATTTTTTCAAAAAAATTTCGTTTCAAAGAAAATTTGGAGCTACCTCGTCTACTCGATGAAAAATTCCTCCGAACAATCAAGATTAGACTCGTTGCCCTTTATGCTCCGCTAATGTTCAATTTGGACGATGCCTCTGAATGGAACTGTACACGCTTTGTCCCTTATTCCATATCATTCTGCTGTGGTAAAAAACCATACCAAAGAGACTAGAACCATATTGCTATTTTTTCCATTGACCCTCCCCTCTTCACCTCTTGTCCTCCACGAAATCTTCTACGTTCTTATCAAAAATATTTCGACTTTTTATCCCTAACAAATAATTTTTTGTACATCCTTTTCGAAACTTTTATACAATGAATCCTTTATTTCTCAAGTCCTAGTACCTCTTCCTATCGTCAGTCCATTTCTTTGAAACATGTAGCGATTGAAATCGATCCCTGGCAGAAAACAGCTTTAGTCTCAATATTCACACAGACATTGCGTCAAAATATTTACATTACAAGGCAACCGATAAAAATTAATTTTCAGGTTCTTTTGAAAATTAACTATCACCAAATCAGAAAATTGTCTACAACATTCTGGATACTTATTCTATCAACGAATAGTAATGCAAATAACTATCAATCCCTCGAAACGAGTTGAAAAAAAAAACACCTCACCCAAATTCTAAAATTTAATTGCAGCTCTTCATAGTGAACCAGGACTACGTACTTCTTTTCACTGTACCAAATCAAATCAAATCAACTGCATCGCGAATAATACCAATAACGGTACATAGCGTACTACAAAAAACTACACTAAGCCACGTACAATACACACGCACACATACGTGTGATTTTGATTTATAAATACAATGTATGCATAGTACCACATACAGCACACAATACAACATACCCCTAAGGCAATTTCAACTCTGGCACACGCTCACCTGACGACCTGACGTGCAAAATTATCGAAATTAACCGACTGGTATTTGATTCTATGTTTTATGGCCGAATTAATGTTGTCGGGGCTGAACATTGCGCCTCGCCTCACGCCAGCTTATACGTTCGCGTTAAATAATGGGTTTTTTCTCGACGACCCCTCATCGTTCACTTTTCACTACCTACCTACTTACATGTTGCTGGTGAAACGTCAATCATGAAAAATTACACGTTACCGTCGTCGTCCAAAAGTGTTTTGATATTTCTTAATTAAATAATAAACCTTTTTTTTTTTTTTTGTAATACCCCAACGCACATATGTTCAACGGTCATATCATACAAGAACCGCATATCTAGACGAGATCCTTCTTTTTATTATTTTTTTTTTTGCTAAGGGTAGGTTTTGATACGAATAAAGGTGAAATTCATCTAGAATGTGGGTGTTTTATGCGTACAGGAAGAATTAATCGTAAAAGTAAAACCATCGTACATCGATTTTCGACAAAATACCAAATATTCCCAAATAATGGCACGATTTTTGGGGGTAAAAAATTTATATCACTCGTAGATCTATGTCCTACCTGTACCTACGCAGAAGACCATCTAAAAAATATAATATATTTAATTCGATGCGCTATTGTGATGCTTAGGTATACATAAGGGTGTTCCTATAGGTATATTTCCCCATACGTATAATATTTCGACTCCCTGTTGCGAATATTTTGCAAAAAAAAAAACAACGAATGTTGGCGATATCAACCCTTTTTGGACCTCTTACAGCGACTTGCGCCGGTTAATCCCGTCAAACGGACGCCATTCAATTCGTAAGGGTGTTAAATAAAACTATGTAGTATGATATCATAACACCGTGATAACAATCTAAATATACCTACAATTGCAATCAAGTCTGAATAATTTCTCGGGCATCTATGCGAAAAATTATTTCAAAAAAATTTGACCAATGGTAATTTCACCTCCAAATATAAACGAGAAATGTTTCAGATATTTTTGATAACTTACTACAAGCTTATACAATTTCATTCTAAGTAAAAGCACTGATGGAACATGGCCAAAAAATAAATAATAAATAAAATAAAAAACTAACCATGTATCGTATTGAGCCCGCACAGATATGTCACATTTTCCACCAAGATCACGTGGTAGGTTTGGCGATCACGGGCCTCTATCTATTCTATAAGAGGAGCGAAAAAAAATTATTGGGATCTTGCTCAATATCAAAATAAGTACTTACTCATTGGTGAGTTGAAAATGTTCCGAAAAATTTCAGTTTTTCATTTAGAAGAGGGGAGGGGGAAGCTGAACCGAGAAAAATTATATTTTTTCTGAAGAAGAAAACCACGACGACTTTTGTGAAATTATTCTAATGTAAAAATATCAAAAAATTGTAATGATCGGTCCTCGCCCCCCTTTTACTCCCCACCCCTTCTCCGGCAACAGTTGTAATTTATATTAACATCGAAAGATATGTAATAGCGCATTCTGGAAAAATCGTAAACAATTGATCGTCAACTCATTGGACTGACATCAGAGGACAGATTTTTATGGTCTGGAATGTCATCAGTGGACTTATTTTATGAAGGATTGATTTCGTGATTTTCAGTTAAAACGTTGAGAAAAATTAGAGATGTTATTGATGGACCATCAACAGTATGACATCATCATTTGACTGACATCAGTGGACAGATTTTTATGTCTTGGAATGGCGTCAGTGGACTTATTTTATGAAGGATGAATTATGTGATTTGTTGAGGAAATTAGAGATCTTATTATTGGACCATCAACAGGGTAACATTATGATTGAACTGGCATCAATGGATAGATTTTTATGGTTTGGAATGACATCAGTGGACTTATTTTATGAAGTATCGATTATATGATTCTAAGTTGAAATGTCGAGGAAACTTAGAAATGTGACATCAGAGGACTTATTTTATGAAGGATTAATTTTATGATTTTAAGTTGAAATGTCGAGGAAAATTAGAGATGTGACATCAATGGAATTATTTAATGAAGGATTGATTTTATGATTTTATGTTAAAATGTTGAAAAACATTAAAGACGCGACATCAGTGGACTTATTTCATAATTTCAAGTTGAAATATTAAGGAAAATTAGAGATGTTATTAGTGGACCATCAACAGTATGACGTCATCATTGAACTGACTTCAGTAGACAGATTTTTATGGCCGGAAATGACATCAGTGGACTTATTTTATGAAGAATTGATTTTATGATTTCAAGTTGAAATGTTAAAGAAAATTGAAGATACTTGAAGTTGACTCGTTAAAACAGTGGACCTTCACGTTGGATCGATTTTTTGATTTTGAATTGCTGTACATAAAAAATTTTATGTAAATTATCCTGTTCTTTTTTTATAGTTATGTTCCACTATTTAGGAAATCAAACTTATGTAGTTATGAAATTCCAAAGTTAGAAAAAAGGATGACATTTGAGTGTCGGTGTGAAAAAATTGTCCCTAAAAGTAAAAGAAAATCACCCAATTTCGTGAAAAATATTAAAAAAAATTTTCCAAGGGACAAATATTGATTAAAAAAAAAAAGAAAAAAAAATTGTACCAATTGCATTTAAAATATAAAAATTAATTTATTTCCTGACTCTTTGGGATACTTCGCGCAGGTGAATAAGTGACTTCAAATAACAGTTTGGCAGCAAATTTGGTTTAAGGAGGCCCAGTTTGTATGAAAACGACACCAATAAAGGTAATTCAAATTTTCATTGGAATGATCTCGGAGGAGGGGAGGAGGGGAGGTGGTCGACGAGTAAGAGGACCAAGACCTAATTAATTTTCTGTAGACTTCAAATCGAAATAATTTCATGAAAATCATCGTAGTCTACTTCATTACAAAATTGCGGCTTAAAATGGAGTCTTATTAAGAAAGAATGAAATTTTTCTTGCACACCCCCCCCCCTTTAAATTAGGACCTCAAACTTTTCGGGGTATTTTTAATTCATCAGCAATGCATGAGATTGAATGAAATCCGTATCATTTGTTTTTCCATCGTTTTCACTGAAACATGGTCCATGGGCCCGTGAACGCAAAACCTTCCACAAGAACATCGTGGAAAATGGAACGTATCTGTACGGACTCAACACAATGCAAAGTTGATTTTTATTTTTTTGGCAATGTGTCAACTTTTCGACATTTTTGAAATTTTTATGCAATTTTTATGGATAAATAACATGCTTTCTACTGTAAAAAATCCAGTGTACTTTTGAACTTTCATAATAAAATTATTTTAAAATGCCATAATATTCTTTCATCTTTCTCACAAAACACATAGTCCATACAGGCCCGTGAATGCAAAACGTCCCACGAGAACATCGTGGAAAATGTGACGTACCTATACGAACTAAACACAATGACAGTTCAGTTTTTGTTTTTTTTTAACAATTTGTCAACTTTTTAATATTTTTGAAATTTTTTGATATTTTCATAAATAAATAACACGTTTTCCACTTTAAAAAATCCATTGTACTTTCGAACTTTTATTATAAAATAATTTTAAAATGCCACAAATACATGAAAAATTGTCCGAAAATTTAGAAAAAAATTTTCAAAGGTTCCTTCGACACCCCAAGAATTTCTCTAAAAACAGACGAAATTTTCATCTAAAAAATTGAGAAAAAATTACACCTCGGTCCCTAATTTTAGCTTGCTGCTTTTTGGAGAGTTCCTCACGAAATCCACAAGAATAACAACCTGACATACCTATCAACGATTTGATTCGATATTACGATGGTACCTATAGCGAACTTTTATGCATCAATTTCGTAGTCAAGATTTATAGATAATTTTTCTTGCACGTAACATGCACTTCACGCAAATTCTTGAAAATATTACCAATACTCGAACAATTTTGTAAGCATCGACAGGTATTAAGCATATACGTACGATGAATAATTCGCCATTAATCTTACATTTACATCACTTCATCATTATATAAACCGAAACCCAGTTCATTAATAAATATTACCCCATTTGCAATACGAATGAAATTTCTGCTATTACTCTCGGTACCTTACCAACCTACCAACCAACCATCATATCATACTCACTCCGGACAAAACAAACCGATAATTACATAGTCAACGTAATATACGAATATCACACGTTATAACTGTGAATAGCTCGAAAGGTTTGTGTACCATGTTAATGGGTTCTATGCGTGGGAACATCAACATACAAGCATAATAAATTTTATACCATTTTGATTGATGTAGGTAAGTAAGTAAGTAAGTACCCATGTCCATGTATATGCAAAAGTTGGGACAACAAGGTAAAAAGAAAATGGTCTACTGATAAATCCCCGCGACATACGAATACACCCACCAAAATACAAAAACAATTTAAACCTCGTCGCACATTTAACACACATTACATATTTCGCAAGCAGCGAAAAAATTTCGCCAACTGATTCGTTTGTGGAAGAAAAATAAAAAGGTAACAAAATTCCGAATTTAAACGATTCCAAATACATATGAGAATGAAGCACCTAATGGGATTTTTTTTCGCTCGTTAATTTCTATATCGTAAAAACATATAACGTAGGTACAAATGTAAAGTAGGTAATTACGATATTAAACTTATTAAGTTATTATTTATATGTACGTGCATTTTCACGTGTTAAGTACACGACTGAATGCGGAAAAGAATAAAATCATATCGTGTGAACCGTCGACAAAGTGAACGAAATTTTTAAATCGATAATAAACCGTACCATTTATTTAATCGATCGCGATTGAAAAATTACTCGTACGACTCATGACGTCAAATTTAAACGAAAAATTTTTCCCCCCTCCCTTTTTCAATTCATACAAATATCTACCTATAGGTAGCGCTGTAAATTATAATCCACGCAATACCTATACAATAAGGTGCCTATAGCGTACAACTTGACCTTAAAAAAAAAAAAAAAAAAAAAAAAAAAAAAAAAGTAAAATTAGGTAAACAACGACATTATACATCGTAATTAACCAGACATATATACTGGAAGGAGAACGAGTTATTTCATATAAGCATAGTACCTCTCTCTACCTACCTACTCGACGGTGACACTTATAAAATAAAATTCGCAAATGTAACTCTACACACCTATAAATATACCGAAAAATACACGAATAAGTAAGTAGGTATATTGCGTATGAACTCGTGCAATACCTACATTACGAGCACACATGTAACGTACGCGTGTACTGTATACCATACCTCGTGTCGATGGAGAGGGGGCACGAGGGTGGGTACAATGTTAAAACGAAATAATTAAAAATATATATATATACTTACTAACTTCTTTGTTTAAAAAGCAAAATTGTTAAACCGGATACATTTCAGTATGAAATTAATTAGCTACGATTTTATTCGTTGATAAGTCTATTTTATTGGACGTTATACATCAAATGTTCTTGAACGCGATCACTCCATCATCGTGCACCTTCCCTTTACCCTGCTTACTTTTTCCACTTGCAATAAAAAAAAATTTTCAAAAATGACATTTATACGCTGCACAATTTGTTTTTAAGACTATGGTGGGCAATGATGTCTCATTTCATATACATTACTTTACGCGTACTCCATAGCAGCCTATAAACCAACCACGTGGCAGGTGAACGATTAAAAACTATGGCGAAGCTGACCAGCGACGATGTGGGGATAAGTGCGAGTGTAGTTGCCAGTTAATACGGCCATTTAATTATGTTAAAATCATCGAATACACGCACCATCTTAATATACGTGCCTCAGTCGAATGGGTCAACTTTTGAAATTAATCTTCTCGTAATTGATTTACATATAAAATGAACTCGTTTTACCCCCCCCCCCCATTATCCCCTTCAATGTAAGCACTCGAATAGGTACCTACTACCAACACCTACAACAAATACACTTTAACGTGGTACACAAAACGTTTCATGGGCGTTGAAATTAAACGACGATGATAAAATGGTTACAAAAAGAATAACTAAGATAAAATCCACTTTGAGTATAAGTATTACTTATGATAATAATACTTACACGTAAGAAAAAAAAACACATGTAGCAGAAGCCATAAAAATTGTAAGAAAACACACGTAAATGGAAAAATAATGTCGTGTAGTACTTTTATGGTCATAACATCTGTTGCATTTATATTTCAATGAGTAGGTTAGGTGCCTATGAGGATCCGATTATATTCTCCCAATAAAATAACAGGAGAGGAAGAACGAGAATGTAAGATTTTAAAAGTAAGAATAAGACCTCTTCTAAATCGCAAAAACTATCGTCTTTAAAAAATAATTAAATTATTTGGAATCACATACCTTGAATTATTCAACAGTGAAAATTCCATTGTTGCAAAATTGCACGTCTATTTGACCGTTTGGTTTATTATTATTCTTCCCTGAAATTCAAAAATTAAACAACAATTAAATAAATCATCCTTTTATCAAAAAAAAAAAATAATAATAATAAAATTAATTTATTAATAAGAATTTCAAACATACTGCACTGTTGAAAATTAAAAAGTATCCCCCCCCCACCTACCCCTCGGACTCTCCCCTTTAATTAGAAATCAACGATTCGACACTTCACGATAGATGCTTTTTCAAGCTGAATTTCTCAATACGTTGTAACTTGGAATTGTACAAAAAAAGGAGTGAAGTATTGGCATAAAGTGTGAAACATAAAGAATAAAAGAACACGCAGATTACTAGACTTCAAATATTCTCCTGTTGGATTTTCCCATCTATTTTCACCAAAAATTTAACCCTGGTGCGATTTATTTCAATTTTTTGGAATACAAACCGATAATTTTTTTCATCTCAAAGCTGGTTTTGGTTCAGGGTATAACTAATAATTATATAGGGCGAAAAGTGATACAGTATATTTCGTTTTAGGATAAATTTGCTGTTTTTACAAAATCACTGTGAATAAGCTTAAACGGAAAAATTTTTTAAATTGATTCAAATTAAGTACGAAAAATGTTTTCTGGATCATATAATTTTCATTTGAAAACGTTCGCTACGTAAGTATCTATTTTATGTATTTTTATCATAAGCGAAGGTAGCAGGAGACCTGAAAGGGGGTTTTAAAAAATATTTAATGAATTATGATACGTGTGGTATGACTGAAAACAGTAAAACGTCATTCTTGGAGGTCAAAGATGCCCGGGAACGTTTACTTTTTTGACCATTCACTCTTGCTGTTTCGAAAAATCTTTGTCTTCCCGTTGCTCTCGAGACATACTTTGTTCAGATCTGGCAGAAAGATACCCTTAATTTATGCTTTCTGCTTACAATGAGCTTTTTATAAATCAAGAAAGAAGAATCCCCCCTCGCTCCCTCTGCCATTTTCACCAATCACCATTTGTGATTTCGTAGATGATTTTTGTTCGTCAAAAAATCACAGGATGATGGAGAAATTCTGAAGATCTATTCGAATTCAGGTCAAAAAATACTAAAAATAATGATTTTGAGGTTTGGGTTACATAAAAAAGATGAAATTTTGTTGTTGTACATTTCAACACAATTCAACGATTTCTCCTCGCGTTTTACCCTGAACTGCCACTTTTTTCAACATTTTTTCACCTACTTATAATAATTTTCTTCATTTTATGAAATTTAGTCAATTTTTTACTCGATTTTCAACAGTTTTTCGTGCATAAATTTTCATATTTTTTAAAACATTTCAATAATTTTTCAGTAAACTTTCTGCGCTTTAATGTTTTTTTTGTAAATTTTTTTGCTCAGCTAACCATTAATTTTTTACATTCGGTTAGTTTTTTTCACCATTTTCATAATATTTTTCATTCAGTTTCTATATTTTTATACATTTTTTCCCATTTCATTGCTCGGTATTTTTACAATTTTTGAGTAAATTTTCACATTTTTCACGACTGTTTTGACATTTTCAGCAGATTTCCGCACTTTTATGCAATTTTGTTGGTTTATTTACTCATTTTTTCACAATTAACATCGAAAGATGTTTAATAGCGGATTATGGAAAAATCGTCAATAATTGACCGTTATCATTGGACTGACATCAGTGGACCTATTTTATGAATGATTGATTTTATGATTTCAAGTTGAAATGTTGAGGAAAATGATTGATGTTCGAAGTTGAATCGTCAAAACAGTGGACCTCGACCTTAAATATATTTTACTATTTTGAGTTGAAATATCGTCATCCGTTGACCAGCCAACAGTTGACGTTGACTCCGAATTGATTATAAGATTTCAATTTGAAATGTCGAGGAAAATTAGTTGACCTTGACCCCGATTGCTTTATAGTTTCAAGCTGAAATGTTGAAGAAAATTAAAGATGCTTAAAGTTGACCCACAAACAGTTGATCTTGACTCTGGATTGATTTCATTATTTCAAGTTAATATATGAAAATTAAAGAAAGTTGACCCATCAACAGTTGACATTGACCTCGGACTGATTTTAAAAATTTTCAGTTGAAATATCATCATCAGTTGTTCCGTCAACAGTTGAGCTGGACCCTGAATTGATTTTACGGTTTCAAATCGATATGTCGAGAAAAATTAGTTGAGAAAAAAAATTATACCAATTACATTTAAAATATCAAAACTTACATTCTGTCGATGTTTAATCTTTGCAGGTAAAGCGTTCTAAATATTTTTTTCGTATTTTTGTTGTATTTTCTTTTTTTTTCCAACTTTTTCATAATTTTTTTTATTTTTGTTTCTACATTTTTATATTTTTTTGCTCGATTTTCAACAATTTTTCTGTAGATTTTTCTTACATTTTTAGTAAATTTACATATTTTTACGACTGTTTTGTTACTTTTAGTAAATTTTCGGCGCTTTTATGCAATTTTGTCAATTTATTAATCAATTTTTCCAAATAATTTTTTTCATATTTCCGGTGTATTTTCCTCTTTTTTTTTCAACTTTTTCATAATTTTTTATGTAAGTTTTTACGTTGTTATACTTTTCCGTCAATTTCTTTGCTCAGTTTCCAACAATTTTTCTATCGAATTTTTTCAATATTTTTAGTGAATTTCCACATTTTTCATGACTGTTTTGCGATTTTTGAAAACTTTTCACTACTTTTAGGCTTTTTTCTTTGAATTATTGTTGACGTATTCTTGACACAAATTTGAAATATTTCAACGTCCCTACCGCTTAAAATCCAATTTTTTGAATCAATAAAAAAACAGCAATGGCATAGAACAGTCGATACTCTCAAAAGGCACATCTATCATGACATCTACTAAAATTTCATCATCGCTGTATCTATTTTTATTTCAGGTCATTTAACTCCCAGGCTCAATTTGTAAAGATGACAGGCGGAAAACGAGCCTTTTTCCAATGTAAAAGTGAGGGAGGGAGAATTCTCATATCTCTCATTCTAATTACCACAAGAACTTAATTTTTAATTACGTTGTATAACTCTTGATCCTCTATCGATTGGTTCAAAAACGAACAATTTCTGCTCCTCATAGCCCCCCCCCCCGGTAACCAATTTCAAACAGAATTAAATTTCGACTCACAAAGTCATCCCCACTCACATATAATATCCAATCCGCTCCCAATGTAAGCCTATAGTGGTCGAACTTGAATGATTTTGATCAATGTAAAAGCTCACTAAATGATTATAAACTTGAAAAATAAATAAATAAAAATTTAAGATGCCCGAAAATAGTTTTAGTGATGTTCTAAAATACTAAAACGTATTATTGATATTATTCACACTTCATACGATGGGTAAAAAAAACTCCATCACCTCGCACACTTCATATAGGTATATATATTTCAAAGAGCTGCCAAAATTGTCAAATAATCAAGTACCCAGATGGGAGTAGCGGAGTGATTGGGAGGGATCTGATCGAACCGCAGCGCAGGTAAAGGTAATAAATACTCAGCTGTCAAAATTACAAAAATACCTACATACCCTTACAGAACCTCGCTAAGTCGTTGAAATTTTGCACCACACACCCACATCATACGTCTTTCCTTCCCTTAGGACAACATATTGCCTATAAAGACAGTAAATTATACACCTTACATTTCGCAGTATAATACGAAGTCGTCGGATATAGGAACGAAGCTCAATTTGTTCCATACAACACACGAATAATAATAATAATAATAATAATAATAATTGAAGGTAAAGGTATTTCAGCATCGTGTCATATATTTTTTTTTTGTTTTTGGCAACGATGACGGTGGCGCGACGGTAATTAAGCATTAATTTTCGGCCCAATTAGCGTTGGAAAACTGTCAACAAAAAAGAGTTCGATAAAATTCCAAATTTATACGAACAATTTGCATGACAAATGTATCCTGTAAACGAGCCCGTGCTTTTATTTCGACGACGATATTTTGCTACCTACTGCATTCGAGCGGATGATATCGTTCAAATTTTAACATCACCAGTTCTCACCACCACCACCATACTATATGTCTATTTATTTCAAAAAAAAAAAAAAATTCTGTACTTTGAAAATCAAATTGAAAAAATTCATGTCATCTCGTTAAGTATAGACAAAATCATACGTCTAAAAAATACCAATGCGCATACATTTTAATAAACTGCGAGCCTAAATCGCCACACACACACACACACGCATACGAGGATTAAATACACGATTGGTAAGTACAGGTACCTACCTACTACCTACAAATACGTATGTATATGTATACTTTATAATCCGAGTAAAAATGCTGATAATCTTATACCGCGATAGAGGTATGTCTACGTATGTATTTAAAATTACTAAACGAAATTCTCGCCTATTTAGCGCGATAAGTACACGACGTTATTATAAGCAAAGACGCGCATACGTGTATAATTCGAAAGCTGACAAATTTATTATTTATACCTACTAAGTATATTATAACCATACAGACGTTGATATTTGTTCGATGTCAAGAATTTTATTAGATTATGTAGGACAAGAAGCAGAAGCGAGACGAAAATTTGATTCGAAGACTCGTAATATTACACTTTCATCGAGCTGTTTTGCTGAACGACGATCGGCTACTTCTTGGTAATCATCTCATCTATCAATTTCACGATACATAGTGAATACAAATTATACCCTTGAAATAATCCGTTTAGTGCAGATTGCAGCATTTGGTGACAAGCTATACGATTAATTATACACGTAGCCAGCCACCTATCCAATACATATCGTATTTACACGTTGACCTACACCTTTTGCCTATACCTACACCTATACACTTTCACGATTCACCGATAAGATTAAATTCAATAATTTGTAGTTGCAGGAAAAAAAAAACGACCAGTATTTTTAATCGAATTTTCTTCTCCTCATCAGATGTGTGTTTTTTTTTCGAAAGGGAATACCGCGAAGAGGAAGGGTACTCTACAAACTCGTTATGATAAAATATTTTCACACTGTTCGTGTATCTATTTTTAGTTCAACCATTCGTCAAATAAGATGTATCCGAAATACGAGCACTTGCGGAGAAATACTTATTTCAAAAATAAAGAACCAAAGTTACTACAAAGGGTCTAGCCCACTTTGTATGATGAATCGGCCCTGAGCACGAATTTTGAATTTTGTTTTTGGCGGAAGTTGGTCTTTATGGTCTAAAACCCTCGTGAAAAAATTTTCAGCTCACCAAAGTACTTCTAAACCTCGCCTCCTCCAAAGATGAAACATCAGTTTTCGTTCAAAATTTTTATTTCTGGAAGTTTTCAACCAAATTTTCACAAATTTGCAGAGATATAAGCCACTACCAAGGGCTATGTATGGAAATTTTTTGAAAAATTTTTGAGTGTTTTTTCAAGGTCTGAGATGGTGCTTACGGGGGCAACCTTCTCTTCTGACCGCCTGGATAAAAAAAAAGCATCGCGATGAATTGCTTTTCGAACATGATTTTTATAAAGTAAAGTAAATAGAAGAACTGTCCATTTATGAATGGAAAAAAAGCGCTCAGCGAAGTTTTTTTTTTTTTGTTCAAAGGTAGGCGTACAGGTATACACTGCAGTGAATAGCTGAAACCACAAAGAGACACGTGTAGGATCCCTAGCAAATGAGCATGCCAAATTTCATCCCCTAATTCAGCTTGAAGACGACATATGCGTGGAAAAATTCAAAAAATAAGAATAACTGTCCAAAAAAACCACTTTTTCGGTACTGTGATGAGGGGGGAGGGGGGGGGTGGAAATCCATCAAAGGCACACCGAGGACACTTACTACATCTATACACCAAATTTCAATCTACTTGCTCAATTCGGAGGGGTTTTATGTGAGGGGTACACTTAAGAAATAAGAAAAACCATACAAAAAACCACTTTTTCGATATTGTAAGGGGGGGAGGGGCTGAAAAGTGGAAACCCATAAAAGTCATACCAACGATACTTGCTAAATCTATACACCAAATTTCAATCTTCTTACTCAATTCGGAGGGGAGATATCTGTCGAATAAACTCAAAAAATGGGAAAAAAATACTACTTTTTTAGGGCTGTAAAGAGGTGCAATGAGACTGAAATGCTGAACCTTGCAAAAGGTACACTACCGTACCCCCATTAAATCTACATACCAAAACTCAACCTTCTGTCTCAATTGAGAAAGGGGAGATATGCGTGGGACAGTCTTTTTAGGGTCAAAAACGGGAAAACACCCCCACATCTCCTTCCTATAACTGACCTGGGAGGTAAATTTTTAGATAAGTTGCACAACAAGAGCATTTTTTCCATCTTGGCCCTTCAGTACCCCCCTCCCCGCAATTCTGAACATGACTAAATTTTGACCAGATTGGTTTAAAAACGAACAATTTTTTCCATCTTGGCCCTTCAGCACTCCCCTCCCACCAATTTTGGACGTAACTAAATTTTGACCAAATATCATCTCTGCTCGAAAATATCAAATCGACCACCAATCCAAGCCTTTTCCCCAAATTTCACCAATTTTGATCGGTATCGAGCTCAGCATATGACTTTTATACGCAATTCGGGAGAAGGAGGGGGAGGGGGTAGAATTTAAATAAAATAAAAAGAAAATATCTGACATGGCCATCTGCCGTAAGTCGATCCAAAAATATGTCTTCCAGGTCAATTAAGAAATAAGATACGAGGAGTTTTCAGCTTTTTGACCTTTAAAAAAAATGCCATGCCACGTATCCCCCCCCCCCACTACCACCACCACCACGGATATCGACCAAGCTAATAGAATGAGATTTGACCATCGATTTTTCACATTTTTTTAAACCGTCTGAAGTCTCTAGAGAAAATTGTGTTTCCTTCGAGTATTTCAAATTAAAAAAAAATTGAAAAATCCAATCAACGAAGATATTTTTTAGCAAAAATTTACCTACCGTGAATCGATTTATCCCATTTTACAGACAAGCTGGAGCCTCCAGCCGAAAATTTTATTTTTCCAGGGTTTTTAAGAATCTTCTATAACGGCTAAAAATGAACTTCAACTGCTGAAAAATTTTCCTCCGAATAGTTTCATTGAAATTTTCGGCCAATTTTTTTTTTCAATTTAATTAAAATGAGATCTCATCACATCCGAGTACATATTTTTAGCCACAATAATCATTTGTGATAATTTTTATAGCATTATTTCAGTTTTCAAGGGACACTTTATGTACTTGGAGGATTTATTTTCATTGCTTATTTCTTCATCGCAAATGAAAAAAAAAAAAATTATCAACACGAATGTTCTCTTCGAAATGAAAATTTTAACACTAATTTTGAACAATTAAGCGCAATATTTCACCTTCTCTCGAAATGGGCAACTTTTCTTGTTTTTTATAGTACAAAAATTGCTCAATTGGAAAAATTTTATCGACAGAGAAACAAGCAGTTCATTGTCATACATTTGGGATTTTTGACAACAATTTATTACACCGATCTATTTTTCTTCGATCCAGTACTAGGAAATTTTATAAAATATACGCTTGAAAATAAGAAAATAAGCGAAAAAGCTACAACCAGCTAAGTAAAGCTCTCTTTCTCTGTATCGTTTACTTATTTATTTGAAAATTTCACGTTTACCGAACAAAAAAGAAAAAAAAAATGGTTTTGGGATTACAGAGAAAGTCACAGGTCTCCTTCTTCAAAAAAATCCTATCTAGTGTAAAATACTCGCAATCATTTGAGATAATTTTCGCAAGTTGTCAGTTCAAAAAGAGGGCCCTACAGGGCCTCAACAAGTTTTTAAATTCGATTTCAAGGGAATATTTAGGGTTGGAAAAATCTGTAAAAATTGCACAGCGTTCCTCCTAAGAGTATTCACTTTCATAGGAAATTTTTTATGCGTCATTTACCTCGTCACATGAAATTTAAAAATGAAATATTTTAAGAATTTTCTCCATCGATCACCCCTCCTATCTTACTACATTTTAAATGCTAATTCATAATTCAATCACAGACGAGCTAACTTCGAACTATCCTTGTAATGCTTTAGAAATCAGAATAATTTCGAAAAATTTGAGCACTACGTATAAGATGGATCAATATATTAATTTTTTTTTCAGTTTATTGGTGTTTACTTTCTTTTCTCTTCTCTTCCACGTACAGTTACAATGAAAAGCGAGGAATGAAAAAAAAAAAAAAAAAAAAAATCTAATATACTTGGCCTTGATCCTTTTTCCATTTTCAGTTTTTTGGTGTTTTCTTTCTTTTCTCTTCTCTTCCCCGTACAGTTACAATGAAAAGCGGGGAAAAAAAAAAAAAAAAAAAAAAAAACATCTAATATACTTGGCCTTGATCCTTCTTCCATTTCAAGGTTTACAGAAGTTAACGCTTAAGCCGAGTAACGAAAAAGAAACCTAGGTACTTAGTTTGTAATACCCCATTTACTTTGCTCGTATCGGTTGACACTTCCGTGTGAAATTTTTTCCCATTTAATGGTCGTATCTCGCCGGAAATATACAAAGTAGTATCCAGAAATACAACACCTAGATAGATAAGTATAGGAAGGTATTATCCGAAATTTCAAAACGACCATCGCGTCGAAGTTGATGACTTACTTAGCCATCGCTTTGGCTAAGCCTAAGTATACCTATAAGTTCTACAATGATTTTCGAATTTATGTAATAAGCTATAGAAACGTAAATTATTATTTTTTCATTAATTTTTTTTGGAATAGTAAAAGAGAAATATTAAGGTTTAAAGAAAACACATCAAAATGTATCACATTAAGCACACATTGACCTCTTATGGAAAGGCGATTTTTAAAACCCTCAAGTCTCCAAACTATCGATACCACAAATAGCAACATTACCACTTAAAACAATCATTCGAATAATACTCGCATATGTAAATATCCATTCTATACAGCTTCACAATGGCAATCTACACGAACACATCCCTTGTCGGCGAGTACCATTATAATACGTAGCACCGCTGTAGGCGTTATTTTATATCCATACAAGCAATTAAAATATTGTTGTCAGGAAAAAAAAAACATCAGGTGCGCCTAGAGTACGCGTTCGCATTTTATTTTAATTTTTTTTTTCCCTCCAAAACGAATTAAACCTGCGAAAGGGTTCAACGCGGCGAATGAATAAAACGTTGTTGTACAGCAAAATGCGCTAGTGCGTACTCCGATATACGTAGGAAAAAAATATCCTCCACCAGCAACAACAACAACACCACCACCAACACCAACAGTATCAGCATCCATTGTGAGAAGAGAGATGATTCGGCATACCATTATTTTGCATTTCATAGTGTAATTATAAAATCGAAAAAGGGGTACAACGTTTTACGGCGCTAATATCGTTTAAGACTATAGTCGGATGGGTCTCATGTGCACTGCCAACGGCTTATTATAGATTGAAATAACATGGCAGACAAAACCAGATGTGTCTCTATGGTTTTTGTAATCAACTCTCTCGTTCTCTCTGTCTCCCCCATTCGCTGTGCGCCATGGCAAAAAGGGGGCTTTCCGAATAGGTGTAAGATTATTCCCCTTTTCATTTCTATCTACGTTACGTTACGTTATGTTACGTTATGTTACGTACGAATATTCCGTAAATAACTGTCATTTTTTACGCTTATAATTGTTCGTGCTCGGTTGTGTCGCGCGTCGCGCGCCACCAAATTTACTCGTACTTCTTCATAGCTAAGCGTATGTACCTTGTGACTTCATCGTCGTCGAACTCTTTTTCTCATTGCACCTCTACCCAAGATAGGGTAGGTATTATTTATTTTACCCGTACACGAACGTGATTTAACCAACGTGAGATGGTGTTTCTTCGCTTCTCTTTTTTTTTTTTTTTTCCTTCAGCCACCTTCTTACATACATGGTGATAAATCAAGAACTAAAAATTTCTTCACAACGTGCTAAACGTCAAAATGCTGGTTAGAATTAAGCAGAAGGGTGTGCTATAGTCGTCTGGCGAAAGAAAATCTCCGAATTAAATTTCATATTCATATTACTCTCATCCAAGATTATTCACAACTAGAAGGGCTCCAGGCTTACTTATAATTTCTTCCATAAATTTTATTATTCATTAAACATTCTTCAATTCAATACGAATAATATTCAATTCTCACATATGATTTTTTTTTTATTTTTTGCATGTTTTAAATTCAAATTTAATTAGACTTGTTGAACAAAAGTTACACGTGAATTACACGTACTTTACACGAATTTCATATGGCAATTACTCTCAGCGAAATTTGGGTAAATTTTGCCTGATTGAATTCACGACTTATTTCGTACTGAAAATTGCAATTTTCAATCTATTTTTCCAGAATGAGCTTAACAGTTGTACTAAAATATTATTTTCAGAATTTTTCAAGAACAAAGTTCAGCTTTTGGAAATCAATACGATTAAAACAAAATATACCAGGAAACTCTGAAACCATTTCCTGATGAACTGATGAATCATCTCAAAACTCCAAAATCCTTTCTCTAATAAAAGAACTCAAGTCAACAAATCAGATTTAAATCCCCCCCTCCCCTGCTGGTCGTAATAGTTTTGGAAATTACACACGTCCAGTATAAGTAAAAAATAAAAAGTAAAAAAAAACAGCCCCTAACATGAAAAATTTACTGGAAGTCGTGTCTAACTAGAGGGAAGGGGAAGGGAGAAAGGTGTCGACAGCCTCAACACTTTACATAATCAGTCAAGTTTCGTCTTAAATATTAAAGAAAAACGAAAGAAGGCTCTAGAATTCGTAATCTCGAAAATCAATATAAGAAAATATGATTTGTTTTTTTTTTTTTTTTTAAGGAACTACCTTCCAATAAAATTGAACATGTTTTTCATAAAAAAAGTTCTTCATAGCTCTATGAGCCCAGTGGCATAGCTAGGCTTCTTGGTTCAAAATTTTCTTCGAATGGGGTATGATTAAAAAATTTTTTTTTTGAGAAGTAGACAGGATAAAAAAATTTGAAATTCGAATCTAAAGATTTAAAATTTTTGAACAATAAAACAATAACGTTTCTCGAAGTTTTGTTGAGAAACATGAAGATCTTGTAGGATTTTTTGATTTTAATTCTGAAAACAATTGTCAATTTTTTCAACCTGAAGAGAAAGTGAGCTCAAACCTCCGCACACTTGTGAACCAAAGAAGTTTAAAATGATTCGTACAATTTTTTTCATTTTTCACCCATTTTAGTCAATTTTTAATGCAATTTTCGACGCAATTTAACGATTTTTCTTTCTAGTTTTGGTCAACTTTCACCAATTTTTTTAATATTTTTTTTGTGATTTTGACCGATTTTTCGGACTTGTTGGCCATTTTTGTTGAATATCTATCCAATTTTTATAAATTTTCAACGATTTTTAACGGTTTTTTGATTAATTTTTTGTGTTTTTTTCACGAATTTTTACCAAATTTTTATCCGATTTTTAATAATTTTTAACGATCTTTTTCATATTTCAAGTCATTTTTTTGCCCATTTTTGCTAAATTTTCAACTAATTCTCGATGAGTTTCAAAAATTTTTCTATGATTTTTAACGATTTCTTTCATACTTTCGATCAACTTACACTCAATTTTCCACATTTTTATTTTTTACACTTTTTACCCAGTTTTACCGAATTTTTATTTGATATTCGATGGTTTTCAACGAGTTTTTTCACATTTTACTTCAATTTTCACCAATTTCTCAACGTTTTTTCATAGATTCCTGATCAATTTATAGCACTTTTTACGCATTTTTATCAAATTTTTGATGATTTTTTTCATCAATGTTCTGCCCTTTTAAGACGTTTTATCAAATTTTTGCTCAATTTTAGATGATTTTAAACGATTTTTCTCATAATTTAGATCAATTTTTACCTGATTTTCAACGTTTCTTCGTGATTTTTGTACAATTTTCACTACTTTTAACCCATTTTTATTGAATTTTAACAATATTTTCCATAATTTTCCAACAAATTTTTCATGATTTAGGTCAATTTTCACAAATTTCCCAAATATTTTGTCATGATTTTTGATGAATATTTTGCACTTTTTCTCCCTTTTTGTCATAATTTTACCTAATTTTCGATGATTTTTAACAATTTTCAACAATTTTTCATGATTTTTTAATTCAATTTATGGCATTTTTTCCCCATTTTTACCGAGTTTTTTACCTAAATCTCAATTATTCACAACCATTTTCCCAGATAATTTAGGTAAATTTTCAGCATTTTTCAGAAATTTTTTCATGTTTTTACTTCATTTTTGATGATTATCAACAACTTTCTTCATGACTTGGGTCAATTACGACCAATTTTTAAACCTTTTTTCATGATTTTCAATCAATATTCTTTACATTCTACCCATTTTAGCCAATTTCTAACCAAATTTTTGATGATTTCCAATGCTTTTTTTTATAAGTACTTCAGTTGAATTTCCATCTATTTTTCAACATATCAAACTTTTACTCAATTTTCGATGATTTTCTACTAATTTTTTCTTAAATTTAGGACAATTTTCACACGGTTTTCAACATTTTTTCGTGATTTTTGTACGATTCTTCGAACTTTTTACCCATTTTCGTCAAATTTTCGATGGATTTTAACAAATTTCTCATAATTTAGGTCAATTTTCACACATTTTTCAGTATTTTTGTCGTGATTTTCGGTCACTTTTGTGCAATTTTTACTCATTTTTATCAAGTTTTTACCTACTAAAAAGCGTTAAAAACCACTGAAAATTGGTCAAAAACTTGACAAAAATGGGTAAAAAATACGGAACATTGATCAAAAATAAAAAAACTTAGTACTTTAATCTTATTTCTGCCAAATTTTTACCCAATTTTCAATAATTTTTAACGATTTTTGAACAATTTTCACATTTTTTTCAACATTTTTTCGTGATTTTCCATTAGTTTTCTACACTTTTCAACTAGAATTACTACGTCATATTTTCAGTGAAAATCAGGCTATTACAAGGGGGAGAGGGCCATTAACAAAATATTTATCTTGTGTCTTTTAGTGGTTTTGAATTTTTATCTCCATTGCACCCCCTCCCAGCCTCAAAGAAGTGGTTTTTCATCGTTTTTTTCTCATTTTTTGAGTTTGTTCCTGGCAATTTTTTATCCAATTTTGGATGATTTTCAAGTCCTTTTATTTTTCATTTTTTTGGTCAATTTTCATCTATTTTAGTCAATTTTTTACCCAATTTTTCAGGACCTCGAATATGTGAGGTTTTTTTTGGTGCTAATCAATTTTACTCATTTTCGGGAACGAAGATCTGGAAAAACACCTTCGTCAAACCTTTTTAAAAAATCTGAGGTTTTACTCCTATAACAACTTGAAGAAAATTAATATCTCCCCCCCATCCACTATTTTTAATCCCAGCGATGCCACTGCAATCGACGAGATCGGGTGTCTCGGGGGCCACAATTCACTCACTTATGTTTAGAAAAAAATTTCAGAACCAACATCGTCTCCCTCTTTTGATAGAATTTCCGATGATATACGAACCGACTACCTCCTGGAAAAACAACTCAAACAATCAAGATCATTTTCATTGCTTTGCTATTTGCAACTAGTTTCAAAGCTTCTCTGTAGCTGTAATATTGGTTTCAATTAAATAATTTTTTTGTTTTCAGTAATACCACGTGTCGTAAAAAAAATTTGAAAATTTTTAAATAACGGTCACTCATTTGTAATACAAACAATCCATATAAAGGCGCCAGCGTCAAGTTATAATCGTGAAAAATACACTAAAAGGAAGCCGGACAAATGATGCATTAGCTCGTTTAAACATTTGATAGCTCATTACAAGTTGTTAAAAACGTCTCGGCTTGAAATAAAATTACATTTTTATTAGAATTTTAGTAAATTCTTCGCATTCTTCAAAGCACGTAGGTATTACACTAACATTACTCTCTAGGTACATATCTACACCTATCATCGCGTCAATTTAACGACATAAATCTCTACACGAGTATCTTCCAGATAAGATCGCAAGTTTATTTTTTCATTTAACAAAAAAAAAAAAAAAAAAAAAATGAATGTTTAATTAAATAAAACATTATTTAGTATTTACACACGGATGGTTATAAGGTAGATACCGTGTAGCAGCCATAAGACATATGGGATCAGATATAATTTATATTTTCATCACTGCGGTGTCATGACACGACGACAATAGGAGGAGTATCACACGGCCAGTGCGGTGGATTTTTCCAAACGTTTTGAATTTATTTTTCCACCGGTGACTTTCTTCCTTCCTCTTTCTTTTTTTCTTTCCTTTTCTTAGTTATTTTCATTTTTAAACCTTATATACTTACGTACATAGATATACACCTATGGCATGAAAATCTAAAACCTAGTGACAAGTTTTTTAAAACCACCTGCGGTCATTCCGGTGAATTAAAAGTTTACGAGTAGCCGAATAATTACTATTGTCTCGTTCAAAGAGTTGTCCAGTGGCCACCGCCAGTTGGAAAAATCTTCCCTGCTGATTGTCGTACTTGTTTCCTGATTATACTTTGAAATTTAATTTTTTTTTTTTTCATTCCGCTTGTTTACCCCATGCAGCTTAGTATATTGCTATTAATTTCAAAACTCGAGTATAACCTGTTCTCCTTTTTTTTTCTTTTTTTTTTTTTTTTTTCACCGTTTT